>OZJO01019463.1:0-20887 GCA_900406225.1 Acrobeloides nanus | reverse complement strand
TCATATTTCACCGTTTTTGACTATGCCCAACAATTTCTAAGCGTTTTTGGAATGATTTGAAAAAATTTTAAAAAATCTAAAATCTCGGAAAATCTCGATTTTACTTATACAAGTGTACTCCCCCTTTAAATAAAATTTATAAATATATTTTTCATTAGCAAAATAGAACATAAACTCATCATTTACAATTCAATTTACATTAGACTTTTTACTTTAAAGCCTTTTTTAATCATATTCCTGTCGTTTTAAGCAAAAAAGAGAGAACAAAGTCTTTCATCGTGGTGAACGATGAGAGAAGATGATTGATGAAATAATCGAAATCAGAGGAAAAAAATTTGTTAATTTTTTATCCCTGGGGTAAAAAGTAGTACATAATACTTTATTCAAAAATTTCTCTAAATCAGTTGATTTTTTGCACCCGGAGTGTTTCGACATGGGAAACTCGAATCTGAAGGAATTTTTTGATTTTGACCACTGGAAAAGGTTTTAAAATTTTAAATTAATACATAAACTTTTTTCGGAGTGCCGCTCGGAGTCATCATCTGACATTCCCTTCTTCACCGCTCAAAGCACTCGGCCTTCCGGTACTGCTTTATAAAATAGTTATTTACAGGGTGGACAAAAAAACCGTACTTTTGCGATTTCTCGAGCAATTTTTGCCAAAAAAAATTTTTTTATTTTTTTAAAAATAACCCTGTGTGGGTTTTTCTATGCGAGGAATCGTTTGCGCGCATTGAAAAATCTTCAAAACGCTTCCTTGACCATGAAATCGTTAAAAATTTGAAAAAAATGAAAAATTCTGATTTTTTAACGATTTCATGGTCAAGGAAGCGTTTTGAAGATTTTTCANAACGATTCCTCGCATAGAAACCCCCCCCCCCACAGGGTCATTTTGAAAAAAATTTTAAAAAATTTATTGGCAAAAAATTGTTCGAAAAATCGCAAAAGTACGGTTTTTTTGTCCACCCTATACATCTAATAAAATTTTTGCATAAAATATCAAAAATCTAATGGGTTTTTGATGTTTTATGCAAAAATGTTATACAAAAAAGCGACAAAGTATGTAAATACTGTGATAAGCGTAATCGGAAATTATGTTTGCTTTTATTTCACCATAAACAAGAATGGAGTTTTTCCAAAATACGTCACGCCCAGCCAGTAAAAATAAAAAGAAGTAATCTTGCATTACTTATAAAATAAAAAGATGGAATCATAATTTTATCTTCAAGAATACCAAATAGGAAGCAATTAATTTTGATAACCGGAAACAGTCCCAACTATAAATAGGTCCATTCGAACTATTTTACGAGTTATTGTTTTAGATTGAGCTCAGTGTTGAAAGGTTCTTACTCAAATTTGTTTTTTTATCGCATGTCTAGCCATATATAGGGGATCAAAGAAGTTTGACGAAGTGGATTTGCGATCCATTTTTATTCATTTTAGATTTTGCTAAGAAAAGTTTTTCTTCACGATAAAAATGCGTGGTCACAATTTCTTAAATAGGGTCATCCAAACTTGCGTTATCATCAGTAGCGTTTTCAGCGGGGGGGGGAGGGGCAGGGGGAAATTTCGGGAGAGAAAATTATTTAAAAAAATGGCGTCTAGTACAAACGTTGCCATGCCCCCTCCCAACGAAAATTTCTTAAGAAAATGGTATTTTTGGCTAAAATTCGTTAATTTCTTTTAAAAAATGAGGTTTTTTATCTATGTACCCCGGCAAACCAAAAAATAAAATCCTAGCCACGTATCTGGTTATCATTTGGGGTGGGATAAGAAATAACATGGTGCCATTCGTGACTTTATATCGCAACTTATAAAGAATTTTAAGTAAATCGTCGAAATTTTAGATAAAACATTGTCTAAACCTTGATTCCCAATGTATCAAAAAAAATTTAATGCCGATAAGACGTTTCAAGAGGTAAAAAATTATCAAAAAAATAATTTCCTAAAATAAAACATATTTTCTTTTTTTATTTTATCCATTTTGTTTTAGGAAAATAAAAATTTTGTCGATCCTAAAGAAGAACAACGAAGTCGAAATCGCAAAGCCGCTGCAAAATACCGTCAGAAAAACTTTAATGTTGCCAAAGAACACGAAAAGGTAGATATTAAATGATTTTAACATTCTTATTTGAATTTTTTATAGACAATTGCGAGACTTGAAAGAGAAAAACTAGAAATGCAGAAAGATTTGTCTAGAATACAGAATCTGATCAATGATTTGCTCCATGAGGTAAGAAACATTGTCGGATCCAAGGGGCATAGTCGTTGGAACCTTTCCCAAAATTTCGGCCAGCTTATCATGTGGAGTGAGATATGCTGCTAGTTGAATTTTTACCTGGCTAGCTGCTAGTCGGACAATTTACAATGAAAAATTTGTTGAAAAAATGACTTAAAAATGTTATTTTTGGGATATAATTGATGAAAATACATTTTTTTAAGCAAAAGGGGTTGCTATTTTTGGGAGAAATCGTATTGTTTGACAAAAATTTACTAGTCGAATTTTTCGCTCGAAAAAATTTCTCGCGCTGAAAATTTTTTGGTAGTTGGGTTTTTCGAGAGCTGCGTGTTGCTAATTACCTCCCTTAATTTAGAAAGGTAGGGGAGGGGGCTACATGTATGAAAAAGGGGCTATACATCAAAATGGCGTAAAAATGTTTTAAGATACAAATCTATAATGAAATACACTTCAGGGTACTATTTAATTTCTTTTTTCATTTTGCCATTTTGAACCCCAATGCACCCTCGTTCGGCCCGACAAAGAATTTTTAATAAATTGTTTTCGCTAAAAAACATATATATACCCTATTTTCTATGCAAGGAACACTATGCGAGAACAATCCGAGTGAATTTTTGAAAAATAAAATTATCTATGAGTCAATTTTTTTAATGCAAAATATAGCATAGTACCGGGGGCTGAGAGCGTCGCTCCCGAGCGACGCTCTCAGTTTTTTTGCTTCGTTATTATTTTAATCTGGAGTAAAATAAAATTGGGTAAAAAGTGAAAAAAATTTTGTCTCTTTGATTTTGATGATTTTGGTGTCAATCGTCTTTTCTCATCATCCCCTACAACTTTTGTTTTAGCGTCGAGGGTTTAAATCTATTGTTCCCGAGATCGTAATCACTACAGACAAACATTACACGTTTAATATAGTAGGATATCGATAAGCTGAGTAATCGATGAACAGCAGAGGGCCCAGAAATTTCTTTATTCAAGTTGACAGAAATAGAATGTATAAATCATAATAATTTAGAAAGCAGGTTGGATAGAGCATCAAAAATTCTGCAATACTTGCTCTATGATGCAATGCCAAAATGTGAGAAATTCACAATTTCAAGAACTACAAGAACCAATAAACTCTTCATACCAACCAACCAATTCGCTCAATCAATCAATAATCTCGCTATATCAACCAATAAATTCGCACACTCAGTCAATAAATTCACTATATCAACTAATCAATTTGCCCAATCAACAAATAAATTCGTCATATGAATTAATCAATTCGCCCAATCAATCAATAAATTCACCAAATGAAAACAATCTTCCAGATTATTTTGACCTTACCACTGATGAAGAAATGGATGAATATACTATACCATCAATTGAAAGCATTTATCAAGACTTGGTGAACGAATGCGAATCGAATACAATATTGAGACCGAGTTTTGAAAAGTTGCAATAGAAATAAACCTTTTATTATTAGAAATCGATCAAAATAATTATTCTTATTATGTAAATAAATATTAAATAAAATATGTAAAAAGAATCTCATAATGGAAATCTTCTTCGTCAATCTTACCATACCATGTCCAATATATATGCTAAGGCATTTCCCATCAAGCGACAAAATTCATTACCCATAGATAAGTGACAAGCGTCTCACTTTACATTCAAATGATCGAGAGATCGATCCTCAAACCCAAAATGATAAATATAAACAATAATAAAGCTAAACACCATAGCCTATTCCAACCGTATGAGAGAAAAACGTTCGGGCCAAATAGTGTTATCGTTAGGACTCCAGACTCCCGCAATGAATGGGCAGGTTCAATCTTCATAGGTCAAGATTTTGTATTTTAGTAATATAAAAAATTTGTTAAAGCAAACCTTCTTAAAATTACATGAAAACAGTTGGTACTACTTAGAATTAGTGATTCCACTTAATGTGATTTTTTTCAAAAAAATTTTGTAGCTTTTTTTCTTTGGAAATGATCTCTCTAGAGGTAACTTTATGCGGAAAATCGATTGCGCGCATTGAAAAAAACATGAAAACGAGTGTTTTTTCGGAAAATCAGCCGTATCTACTTCATAAGCGTGTGACTCTTTAGAGCCACATTTTTAACAAGAACCATATGAAGTATATATGGCTCATTTTCATAAAAAAAACTCGTTTTTATGTTTTGACAATGCGCGCAATCGATTTCCCGCATTAAGTTCCCCTAGAGAGGTCATTTCCAAAGAAAAAAGCTAAAAGATTTTTTTGAAAAAATCACGTTAAGTGGGGTCGCTATTCCTTAGTACCGAAATTTCGATTTTGCAAATTTTTATCCTTGGGGTAAAAAGTAATACATGCTACTTTATTCAAAAAGTTCTTTAAATCAGTTGATTTTTTACACCCGGAGTGTTTCGACATGGGGAACTCGAATCTGAAAGAATTTTTTGATTTTGACCACTAGAAAAGGTTTTAAAATTTTAAATTAATACACGGAGTCATCATCTGACATTCCCTTCTTCACCCCTCCGAGCGCGGTAGCGCTCGGCCTTCCGGTACTGCTTTATAAAATAGTTATTTACATCTAATAAAATTTTTGCGTAAAACATCAAAAATCAAATGGCATAATATAGTGCGTGCACTTCACCTTTTTTCTGTATCGATAATGTGAAAAGTAAAGTGCAAGAACTTTTTGAACAACCCTATTTCAAACTGCCATAAAAATTTTTCTACAAAGGCTTGGAATTTATTTATTTTAAATAAAATACTCTTTGAATCACCTTCTAAATGATTGCATAAAAATTATTGCGAAAGGAGTCAACAGGAATTTTTAGTTTTGCTTCAAACATAGAAATACCGTATTCGAGTAGTTATTTTCAAATCCTTATTCAAATTTTATTTTAACGAGTTTTGCCATAATTTTGGTTTTATTTTGATGGCTGTGCCTGAAAACGCAAACCAAAAAATTGGGAGTCGTATAAAAATTTTTTTGGAAATCGATGTTCTTAACCTAGGTACTTTGTGCTTACCACTAAAGTGAATATAACTTTTTTATTCTTATCCAAAAACAGTTATCAAAGGGGTCATTTAAACGTGAAATTTTACGGGGAACAACAAGTTGGAGAACCTTTTGAAAAATCGATTTTTGGATACCGGGGTGCTGTAGATTCCTTAAACGATTTTTTCAAGAGTCAGGACTTTCGGATTCGTATTCCCCATAGCCGAAAGCCCCCGAGTACAAAAAATTAGTCGATTTGGAGAATTTTTTGAAATTTGCATATTTTGGTCCATTGGCGAGGGGACGGGTCTCGTAAACCCCTTAGATGATTTTTTCCAGAGTCGTGACATACTTTTTTGGAATCAGTACAAAATTTTAGGCAGATTTAGTTAAGAAAAGAAAAATTTTTTAGGACAGGAAAAAAGGTTAGCCCGCACACATACAAAGACAAACAAACATTTCTTCTTTAAAGAGTAGTTCCTAGGCCAACGCGCCTAAGGCGCTATTTTTTGAAAAAAGTAAAGTATTTTCCTAGACAGACGCGCCTGCGGTGCTCTCCGCTGCCGAGCTGCACTTGAGAGGGCCTGCTGCGCTCTACGCTACCGATCTGCACTTAGGAGCGCCTGCAGCACTCTCCATTATCGAGTTGCACTTTTTATGTGCAATAATTGGATCGTTTATAAAAAAACGATCTAATTGTTTATTTGTTATGTTTTGAATAAAATATGTTGAAAATAAAACGAAAAAACACATTTTGGAGCTACTGAACTCGTGGGGTCACTTAACGTGATTCCCAAAGCCGAAAAAAGCGCAGAAATTTTTACAAAAACACACTCCTTAGGGGTAAAATTTGATGCGGAACACGCTGGTACCATTATTTTCAAACCAAAATCTCCGAAAACATATGAATTTTTGCACTTTTTTCAATAAAATCTTTATACAACTTAACTCATTTATTTTATTCAACCTAACTCCTGTTTTATTTAAGAAGCGATGTCTCGAAAGTTCGAACTTTTTGGGGTTGCTGCGGCACTAGGAAAACTGGGTATGTAATATGAAATTTGGACGCAAAAGAAACATATTGGAGCATTTAAAATGGTACACTTTAATATTTTGAGCATAACTCTTTATGGTTAATCCAATTTCGATGATCTTGGTGTCATTGAAAAGGTGGTGACGCGGGCTACAACTTTATATTAAGTGTATGGGGTCATTTCAAGGAAAAAGTTGTCGAAAAATTAGGATTTTTGTAAAAATCCTGTTCCCATAGGGGTCAAAAATTCAAAGAAATGCCTCTCTTTTTTTATATCAACACCGTTTTCAATAACTCCGGTTGCTATTTGTTGCTCAGATCATGGCCTAACTCTGTTTGAAGTGGTTTTTTCTGAAATGCTTCCCTTGTCGAGATACATTCATTTGAATTTTGGTTATTTTCATAGGGACATACCTAAAAGGTTGTTCATTTGATTGCTCCCACACCTAATAGCTCGATCGAATGCCTTAATCACAAGATTTTATTAGAAAACAAAATTATTGAAAAAAATTTTATTTTCAATTTTTTAGCCAAAAATAGTGAAAGTTACGATTTTTTAAGAGACACATTTTCTTGAGTATTCAAAAGTTGCCTTAACCCGTATTTGCTCGTAAATCGTATAAGCATTTTTTTAACAAACCACTCAAATAAAAGATGTTATTTATGACCATTTTCAACAGCTAGTTTTTAAAAATATAGCAAAAAAATTTTTCGATTTTTATGAGTGCATTTTTTCGGAACTAGAATATTCATAGGTCCTAAAATTTGTGTTATTTTCAGGCCTAAAAATTGCATTTTAAATACAACGAATAAAATGGTTCAAAAATTAGATAAAATTTTTTTGAATAAGAATAATATTTAAAAATTTTAAAAAACAAATTTCTAAAATGAAAAGAATCCAAATTACATGTTTGGAATGTTCCAATCACGATTTATATCACAAAATATTAGTTATGTAAAAACGAACTTTTACCAATTTTCAAACAGCCATAACTCCAAACTTTAGGTCATTCTTTAATGCCGTCTTTTGCAAAAATATTCCATTTTTTACGAGCTTTTTGGAATGTATTTAGTTTGCGGTATAACCTTATAAATTTATGAAGATATGACCTTTAAAATTAACGATCTATATATAGATCACGAGCAAAAACGGGTTAAACGGTTCGAGCGCGCTCTAAATTGAATTTATTTAGTGAGATTAACGCATGGGAAAATTTTCAAAAGTCATTTCGAGTCAAAATTCGAGGAGTAAAAAATTCAAAACTATGTCTGAAGCTCAATACCATCGATTTTACGTGTATTTTTTTGAATTTTCTAACCTTTCTAAAACACCCAAGATAATTTTTTTCGGTCTCTAATTTCTATTAGGTTTATGACTAATATCGGGAACAAATGATATTTATTAAAGTTTATTAAACTATTAATATTTATTCATCATAATAGTCCCCAAATCGTTGATGCCATTTGTACACGGTGCTTCTAGCCGGAGCGTTTTCTCCATAAATTTCACGAATTTTTTTCTAAAACTTCATGTCCTGCAAGGCCTGCATCAAATTCATAAAGAATGATGTGACGCATATGAATTTCATCACGTTCTACTGCGCCAATATTGCAAATAATTGCAAAAAATAAAAACTTTGCCGAAAACATAGTTGTTTATTGTGAAAATAGCTTGTTTACATTCGATGCTTAATGTTTAGCAAAGAAAACTTTTCGCTTTGATGTTCTGTTTCTTTTAATTATCGAGTCCACGATATTAGTCATAAACCTAATATTACCACGTGTAAAAATGGCTAACAAATCGAAATTTCTCAGATTCTTTCGAAACCACGCTAGAAATGTTCTCCATATTGAAATACATCTGCCAGAAAGAAATTTTGGCCGAAAAAATTATCTTGGGTCTCAATAAATAAATTAAATTTAGAGCGCGCTCGAACCGTTTAAGGCAACTTTTGAATACTCAAGAAAGTGTCTCTTAAAAAACCGTAACTTTCACTATTTTGGGCTAAAAAATCGAAAATAAAATTTTTCCAATAATTTTGTTTTTTTTAAAATCCGTTGATTAAGGCGTTCGATTGAGCTAACGGATTTAAACTCGGTTATTGGCACATTTTTGAAATGTGAGAGCAATCAAATGAACAACCTGTATAGGTATGTCCCTATGAAAATAACCAAAATTCAAATAAATGTATCTCGGCAAGGGATCGTTTCAGAAAAAATCACTTCACACAGAGTTTGGCTATGATCTGGGCAACAAATAGCAACCGGAGTTATTGAAAACGGTGTTGATATAAAAAAGTTATGAATTTTTTAAATGGCACCTTAAGCCTTATTAAGGCTTAAGGTACCATCTACAAAGCTCCGTAGCCAAAAAATTTTCGGATCCGAAACATATGCCATAATTGTTTTAGGCCGAGTACTTTCAAACCCACTAGGCCTCTTGTCAATATGAGCGCTTCCTGTGTTGAGCATTCCTTGTGAGATTAATATTTGAAAAAAAGAAAAAATAATTCAAGATTACGAGTAATTCTTGATTACGATTGTTTACTTGAACATGTACTTGTTTATATCGGCATAAGAAATGTTCCCAAAGCACATTCTCATGTG
Source organism: Acrobeloides nanus (assembly GCA_900406225.1). Taxonomy (NCBI): domain Eukaryota; kingdom Metazoa; phylum Nematoda; class Chromadorea; order Rhabditida; family Cephalobidae; genus Acrobeloides; species Acrobeloides nanus. The sequence continues at coordinate 12,033 of OZJO01019463.1, read as the reverse complement.
AATATTATATGCTTGAACTACGCAAACGCATCCATAATAGATAAGAAAAACGATCGGAAAATGTTCGGAGAATAATTGAAGTCACAAGAAATATATCAGCATTTTATTTATCAATGACTATAGAAAAATCTTTAATTACTTTTCAAGTCATAAGACGTTTATTTCGTCTATAAAAAATCGATTTGTTTTTCTATGAAGCAGTTCAGAGGAATTTTTTATTTTTGAAAGAATAATATTTATAATTTTTATTTAAGGATGCACAATTTGATTGTCAATGAAAAATTATTAGAAGAACCTGAGCTTAAAGAAAAATGGGATATAAAGTGCCCTGAATTTCCGCGAAAAATATTTTACTACAAGAAGCGGGAATTTAAGAACATTGGTTATCTTATAAAAGCAAAACATGTTTCGAAATTTCTTTATAAGCCCAGCTTCTTAAGCTTTTATAGTCCGGAAAATAAACCAAAAAAATGTTATATTGCAGTCAAATCAATAGATGAAAAGAAGGCCAAAAATGTTTTATCTGAAACCAAATCTCTCATGATGTTGGAAGAAAAGAAGATAAATGAACAAAGAGAGATTAATATTATTCGATTGTATGGGTTTAAGAGGGAAAATGGATGTTACCTACTGTACATGGAATGGATGGATTTTTCTTTGAAAGACTTATATGAAATGGAAACAAAAGGCATAAAAGACATGCTACTTAATAGAACTTTAAACAATGAATTAAAAAACAAGTTAAATACACTTATAGGTAATTTTAATTATATTTAAAAATTAGGTTCCAACGAATTTAAAATTAGGGATCTAGCGACTATGATGCTTAAAAGGTGTTTTTATTCATGTCGCTTGGCATCGCAATCTCCACTAAATGGGAAGTAAAAAATTCCATCCCCCCATCAGCAAATAGTGGCGATGTGATACTTGCGGACGGACTTTTGCGGATGTGACATTTGAGGATTTATTTTACGTTTTTTAAAAAAGCCTCCGGTTCTTTTTAAAATAAATCCGCATCTGTCACATCCGCAAATGTTACATCCACAAATGTTACATCCGCAAAAGTCCGTCCACAAGTATCACACTGCCCAAATAGTCTGACCCCTCTAATGAAAAATATTTTTCTTTTAGGATATATCATGGTCGAGATTATCGATGCTTTATGCTTGCTTGTTTCTTGTGAAAAACCAATTATACACCGTGATGTGAAACCAGAAAATATTCTGTTGAATTACAAAGGAAGTGTTAAATTAGCAGATTTTGGTGAAGCTCGATTCGAAAATACTAAAACTATAGGGGGTACGCCTAGATATCGGCCTCCTGAAGCATTTAAAACGGTTGATGTTGATGAAAATGACCTTCAGAAGTATGATGTATTTAGCCTAGGTATTGTAGTTCTTGAATATTTCTGTGGAATGCATCCATTTTATTATATTAGTAATTTTTTCTTTTATTACTTTTAAACAAAAAATGCTCCATTTCATCTTTATTGCAGATGAATCTCGTTTAGTGGCACCACAGAGATGGATCCTAGGGGCCACTAAATCGAGGAAGTCAATAAATAGAGGGGTCATAAAATGAGATTTTTCTCGCCGTAGCAGAGCTCAAGGGTATACATGTTCAAGGGGGACAGTCCCAAGGACGTATTAGGATAATTTTATTGAAAAAATGTGATGAGGGATCATTGGGATTTAAAAAAATTCGTTCAAAAATTTCGGGCAAAACATAAGGGAGACCATTAGGGCAAATTTTTCACTTTTCGGATTTGGAGGAAGCTTCCACTTCCCCTGATTTGCGCCACTGGTCATAGCTAGCAATTTTTTAAGGTGGGTCCTACTCGACTAAAAAATCGACTTTTTGGTCTTCGCGAGAAATTTTTGGTTGATATTTCCATTTGTTAAGTCAAAAATCAGTGCCAATATCCTATATGCGTTGAAACTGGAATTTTAGAAGCGCTAAAAATCGATTTTTCGGTCAAAACTCTTTGTGAGCCAAAACGTGCCTTCAGTGAATTTGACCGTGAAAAATCGAATTTTAGCGATTCAAAAATCCCAATTTCATTTTAAAATGCCATTTTTAACTATTCCAAACAATTTCTAATCGTTTCGGAACAAAATCGAGAAAATCGAATTTTTAAATTTTTTCTGCCCCTGGAGGACCATTGGGAAAAAATCGATTTTTTCCAAAACTCTCAAATGTGTCCAAAAACAGTTGAAAATGATTCTGCATAGTCAAAAACGTTGATATTTATCAATTCTAATGGTGAAACACCAAGCTTTTCATTTATTTCAACTTTTGGCACTATTTTTACCAGCATATCCCCCCCCCCCCACTTGTGCACGTATGATGTAACTGCAGGTAAATATGCACATATTCCTACGACGCTCGGTAGCACATCAGTCGCCATAGGCGTCCGGTCTCTAGGCTTCTCCCATCAGATCACTTCCAGTCTCCTGTTCTCGAGCATATTTAGAAAAACCTATATCCGGATACCTCGATCCTATTGAAGAAGCAGAACTTGCTGAAGAAGGAGAGTTGATTAAATGGGCCGAAGAAAACTCAGCTTTTACAAAATTAATTAATGATGATAACTTTCGAACTTTGCTATCTTTGTCATTACAGCCTATTGAACATAGAGCCACTCCTTTAGAATTACAACAAACGTCTTTTTATAGAGTATATAAAAAAGAAAATGGAAATCCTCAAACAGGTGTAGCTACGATTCTAAATGAACTTCAGGTATTTTTTGAATGGCTTTATAAGGAATTATTATTAATTTATAGATTTATCCAGAGCCAAATATTATGTAAGTTTAGAAATTTTTTACAACTTATAACATTATGTACAGGAGTGAGCCAGTAGGTTGTATACTACAGTATTGTAAGGATATCTTTAAAGGCTTTTTCAATCAATTTTTTATAAAATACTCCAAATTTCGAGCTCTACGATAATATCTAACTTTTAGCACACATTCACCTTGTAACACCTCTAAAAATGGCAAAAACACAGAGGGGTCTGGTCAAAACCTCCCTTAGAAATTTTTTTCAAAAATTTATATTCTGAAAGAGATGTTGAAAAACGGTGATTCCCAAAAAATCATCAAAAAATATTTTTTCCTTCTCTGTCTACTGTGATTGTAAAATTCGGTAAACAATTTTACACCTGCTAAAAGAGCCGTTAGGTGCTTAACAAAAAATAACTCACTAGTAGGTTAATACACATAACGGCTCATAAAATATATAGAATATATTTTTTTTATTAACTTTTAAAACCCTAAGACATATGAATATCCTATATCTTTAAGATATATTAAAAAAATTTCTTGCACCCATTTTTATTTTGTATAAAAATATCAAATAAAAAAATTTATAAAAAAAGTTTTGCAAAAAATCTATCATTTTACCCCCCCCCCCCTTCCACCCTCCAAAACTACTTTGCAGAATGTAGTTTTGTTGCAAAGTACAAAGTACAAGAATTAAAATAAAGGAAATATAAAAAGTGGAATAAAAATGAGTGTGGGGGCTTAGTTAAAAAAAATTCTTAAAAAATGTATGTATAAAATACAAAATAAATATTAAGGGTCGTATTCATGTAAGCCCTCCCCCTTTAAAAATTCATTCATCCTATAGACGATTCTAAACCAAATAGGTAAAATTTTAAGCAAAAGATTTTCTTTATAGCAAATTTATGACAGAGCTCAGCGGCAATTTAAAATTTTATGCTGTTTATAATCAGTTTCTAAATTAATTATAAACTAATTAGCAACTATCGGTTGAACCCATATTTAACAAAGATACTCAAATAGGTTTTTTTAGTACCCGAGAAAGTTATAAGAAAAGAATATACTGCCTTATATTATTCAATTTGATTTGTTTGATTCTAATAGTGTTAATTATGATATATTTCACAAAAATAATGAATGAAGGTATATCACAAAAACAATCAACAAAGATATATTTCACAAAAACAATGGAAAAGGAGCAGCAAAATCTTTGTGATGATGGATGGTCATATATGGAACAAACCAGATCATGCTATAAAGTAAAGAATTTGTTACTGCGGAAAAATTGGCTGCCGCTGGTGTTCCTTGAACTTGGAATATACATACCTGAAATAGTGTTGTTTAGACGTTTGCCAAGCGCCTTAGACCACTAGACCAGGGCAACACGGTCGATCGTGTTCTCCAAATTATTTGACTATAGGCATCTTGTAGCCTATTGTATTGATCGCTCTTAATAGAGAGCACAAAATAAATTGCTATCAATAGCGGGCACAAAAGCGAGTCCCATTTATGTCCGGATCTCGGTTGGAAACATTTTTTTGAAAAGTGACTTTCTAGGGGTAATTTTATGTGAAAAATCGATTGTACACATTCTAAAATCGTGAAAACGCTTCCTTGACCCAGAAAAATCGATCTTTAGGTTAAAATCGTCCTTTTTCAAAGAAAGGTACCTCCAAATTGACTCCAATAATCAAAACAACTTCAAAATCGTGTTTTCCATACCCGATTTGCTCAGAAAAGTGCTCTCACTTGCTCGATTTGAACGCTCCTATCACAACCTATAGCCGTTTAAAATAAGCCAAAGCCAGGTCTATCTTGTGTAATTTCAAATGGCTATAAATCGTGATAGGAGCGTCCAAATCGGGCAAGTGAGGGCAAATCGGGTATGGAGAACATGATTTTGAAGTTGTCTTGGTGATTGGAGTCGATTTGGGGGGAGTGGTAACTTCCTTTGAAACCGGGCAATTTGTGACCTAAAGATCGATTTTTCTGGGTCAGGGAAGAGTTTTTACGATTTTAGAATGCACGCAATCGATTTTTCGCATAAAATTACCCCTAGAAAATTATTTTTCCAAAATTTTTGGACACTATGGGCCCCTTTAATATGGCTTGTTAAATTGATTTTATAAAATATTTTATTGTTCATAGAATTTTAGTTAGTTGAAGAATGTCTAACTTGGTTAGATGCGCAAACAAAATGCGAAGAACTGAACGCTAATTTAGCTTCGATTCATACAAAAAAAGAAAATGATTTTATTAATGACGTTTATAACCGTTCCGGGAGTAAGATTTCAAGCTACAAGCCCAAAAAGCGTTTCTATAGCCCAAAAAGCGTTTCTATTTTCGTACATAATGATATGAAAAAATATATTGCATAAATTTTTAGGAATTGGATGCGGTTATTACTATGCCTATATTGGGTTTAAAAGGTCTTCTTGGTCTGATGGAACAAACGTTAACTATACTAATTGGGCTCCCATGCATAGTAGTTATTTTAATCCTAAAAAATGTGGTATTATCTCTATAAACTTCGCCAATTGGCACACAGATAGTTGTTATTCTGAACTTAATTTTATATGTAAAAAGGAATTATATACATCACAAAAACAATCAACGAAGATATATTTCACAAAAACAATGGAAAACAAGCAGCAAAATCTTTGTGATGATGAATGGTCATATTTTGAACAAACTAGATCATGCTATAAAGTAAAGAATTTTTTAAAGTTGTGCGGAAAAATTAGCTATCGCTGGTGTTCCTAGAACTTACAATGTACATACTCGAAATAGTGTTGTTTAGACGTTTGCCAAGCGCCTTAGACCACTAGACCAGGGCAGCACGGTATCGTGCTCTCCAAATTCCTTGATTATAGGCAGCTTGTAGCTTATTGTATTGATCGCTCTCAATAGCGAGCACAAAAGGGGGGTCCATTTACGTCCGGATCTCGGTCGGAAAATGTTTTTTGAAAAATGACTTTCTAGGGGTATTTTTATACGAAAATCAATTGCGTTGTTCTAAAAGCGTGAAAATGCTTCCCTGATCCAGAAAAATCGATCTTTAGGTTAAAATCGTCCTTTTTCAAAGAAAGGTACCTCCAAATTGACTCCAATAATCAAAACAACTTCAAAATCGTGTTTTCCATACCCGATTTGCTCAGAAAAGTGCTCTCATTTGCTCGATTTGGACGCTCCTATCACGACCTATAGCCGTTTGAAATAAGCCAAAGCCAGGCCCATCTTGTGTAATTTCAAATGGCTATAAGTCGTGATACACTCCGTATCATAATTATAAGTACACCCGATTTTTCGTATATTTCAACATTGTCGACTTCGTGTGACCCCAAAACTTTTTGAAAAATGTTTGTTACGCTTAAAAACTAATTTCTAAAAACTTTTTTCTGAAATTGCATGCATGCTCTTTGCAGGAAACCGACAAAACTCATAAGTTCTCATTTTTGACTTATCATAATTATAAGCACATCTAACTTTTTATAGGCGTCGAATTCCGGAAAAATTCTTTTAGGCTCTTAAAATATAGACTTGTAGCAATCGTTTCCCGGGTCGATCATCCGGATTGGCGGCGCTTTGGCTGAAATCGGGGTGTACTTATAATTATGATAATGAGTGTAGGAGCGTCCAAATCAGATAAGTGAGGGCACTTTTCTGACAAGGAATGCTCAATATAAGAAACAGGGCTATTTTAAATCTGCTTATAGGGTTCGAAAGTGTATTTTATAAGGAAATTATTAGCGTTGGTCTTAGATACCCGTTCTTAAAATTCGTTGAATTATAGCACTTCGAAGTTTTCGACATATGTAAACCTATAAGGTATTACATAGGATAGCTTTTCATGAGCATATCTCATTTTCTATTCATCCAAACATCATGATCGATCACTCGTTGGATTTCTGAGAAATAGTGCTACAAGGTTTCCCTTATCATAATTTGTCTGGGCTTTAATTTTTTTTGTAAAAACACAAAAAATTAAAAAATACATATTTTTAGTCAGAATCATAGAGGGGGTGCCGTTTGCGGCCCTATCGCCGAAAACCCATAAGTACCAAAAATCAGCCAATTTGGAGAAAAAATTTTTTCGAAGATAGGGCCGCAAACGGCAGCCCCTCTATGATTCTGACTAAAAATATGTAGTTTTTAATTTTTTGTGTTTTTACAAAAAAATATTAAAGTCCAGACAAATTATGATAAGGGAAACCTTGTAGCACTATTTCTCAGAAATCCAACGAGTGGTTGATCATGATGTTTGGATGAATAGAAAATGAGATATGCTCATGAAAAGCTATCCTATGTAATACCTTATAGGTTTACATATGTCGAAAACTTCGAAGTGCTATAATTCAACGAATTTTAAGAACAGGTATCTAAGACCAACGCTAATAATTTTCTTATAAAATGCACTTTCGAAGCCTATAAGCAGATTTAAAATAGCCCTGTATCTTATATTGAGCATTCCTTATGAGCAAATGGGGTATGGAGAACATGATTTTTGAAGTTGTATAAACAAAAAATAAAGTAGACTTTCTCAGCTATCCAACGATACCAAAACCATTTCAGATGGATTTAACTGGCCTGAGATATGACCATTTGACTTTGGATGATACATTTTAAGGGGCTTTTAAAACCACCCGTCGTATCTCAAGAAGGAAAAGTAGGATTCAAAAACGGACTTTGACTCGTGTTCAGAGAGCCGAAAGTTTAGAGTATATCATAATTTCAAAAATTGATTTGAATTTTTCTTACTATGGCCACCCCAGGTTCGAGATTTCGGGACATCACCTCTTAACAGTTACTCACGCAAATTTGCGCTTGCACGCAAATGTTGATGGTTCATATAATCATATGTGGGCAAACAGGGGGAGACAGGGACCCAAAATAAGAAGTGGTCTTTGCATAAGTAAATTTTTCGGATTTCAATTTGACGACCTTTTTTTAGCCACTAACTAAAATTTACGAATCTGCTCCTATACCCCCGAAAATAAAGAGTGGGCTCATCTATAGAAGTTTTTACGTTTTTACCCAAGAAATCAACTTTTTCAAATTTTAGGCAAAAACATAAGGGAGGACCCTTATGTGTTTTTTCGGATTTTGGCCAAAATAAGAAGTGATATTACAATTTTTCGGCCAATAAGAAGAAGTAGGGGGGGGGGGGGACAGTCCACTAAAATATACTTTATTTAACCATATTTTTAATAAAAAGATGCGCGAATGCACAGCGCAAAAGGGCCCCTTTAATATGACTTATTTAATTGATTTTATAAAATAAGTTTTATTGTTCATAGAATTTTAGTTAGCTGAAGAATGTCTAACTTGGTTAGATGCACAAACAAAATGTGAAGAACTGAACGCTAATTTAGCTTCGATTCATACAAAAGAAGAAAATGATTTTATTGATGACGTTTATAATCGTCCCGGGAGTAAGATTTCAAGCTACAAGCCCAAAAAGCGCTTCTATAGGCTTTTTTCGGACTTATTCACATACTAACAAAATATATTACATAAATTTTTAGGAATTGGATGCGGTTATTACTATGCCTATATTGGGTTTAAAAATTATTCTTGGTCCGATGGAACAAACGTTAACTATACTAATTGGGCTCCCGTGCATAATAGTTCATTTAATCCTAAAAGATGTGTTAGCATCTCTATAAGCAGAGGCGATTGGCATACAGATAATTGTTATGCTGAATATAATTTTATATGTAAAAAGAAATTAGATATATATTTCACAAAAACAATGGAAAAGGAGCAGCAAAATCTTAAAGAGCATCAAGATATATATTTCACAAAAACAATGGAAATGGAGCAGCAAAATCTTTGTGATGATGGATGGTCATATTATGAACAAACCAGATCATGCTATAAAGTAAAAAAATTTTTAAAGCTGTGCGGAAAAATTGGCTGCCGCTGGTATTCCTTGAACTTGGAATGTACATATCTGAAATAGAGTTGTTTAAACGTTTGCCAAGCGCCTTAGACCAATAGACCAGAATAGCACGATCGATCATGCTCTCCAAATTCCTTGACTATAGGCAACTTGTAACCTATTGTATTGATCGCTCTCAATAGCGAGCACAAAAGGGAGGGGGGTCCCATTTATCTTGATCGGAAAATTTTTTGTTGAAAAGTGACTTTCTAAGGGTAATTTATGCGAAAAATCGATTGCGCGCATTCTAAAATGGTGAAAACGCTTCCCTGACCCAGAAAAATCGATCTTTAGGTCAAAAATCGTCCTTTTTCAAAGGAAGGTACCCCCAAATCGACTACAATCATCAAAATACCTCAAAATCGGGTATGGAGAACATGATTTTGAAGTTGTCTTTGTGATTGGAGTCGATTGGGAGAGGGGGGGGGGGTAACTTCCTTTGAAACCGGGCAATTTTTGATCTAAAAATCGATTTTTCTGGACCAGGGAAGCGTTTTTACGATTTTAGAATGTGTGCAATCGATTTTCGCATAAAATTGCCCCTAGAAAGTCACAATTCAAAAACTTGGGGCCCCTTTTTTGGACATAAATGGACCCTTTAATATGACTTATTTAATTGATTTTATAAAATAAGTTTTATTGTTCATAGAATTTTAGTTAGCTGAAGAATGTCTAACTTGGTTAGATGCACAAACAAAATGTGAAGAACTGAACGCTAATTTAGCTTCGATTCATACAAAAAAAGAAAATGATTTTATTGATGACGTTTATAATCGTCCCGGAAGTAAGATTTCAAGCTACAAGCCTAAAAAGCGCTTCTATCGTTCCTTTTCGGACTTGTTCACATACTGATATGACAAAATACATTACATAAATTTTTAGGAATTGGATGCGGTTATCACTATGCCTATATTGGGCTTAAAAATTCTTCTTGGTCTGATGGAACAAACGTTAACTATACTAATTGGGCTCCCGTGCATAGTAGTTCATTTAATCCTAAACAATGTAGTAGCATCTCTATAAGCAGAGCCACTTGGTACACAGATAGTTGTTATGCTAAATATAATTTTATATGTAAAAAGGAATTATATATATCGCAAAAACAATCAACAAACATATATTTCACAAAAACAATGGAAAAGGAGCAACAAAATCGTTGTGATAATGGATGGTCATATTTGGAACAAACCAGATCATGCTATAAAGTAAAGAATTTTTTAAAGCTGTGCGGAAAAATTGGCTGCCGCTGATGTTCCTTGAACTTGGAATGTACATACCTGAAATAGTGATGTTTAGACGTTTGCCAAGCGCCTTAGACCACTATACCAGAGCTCTAGTGGTCTAAGGCGCTCCAATCATCAAAACAACTTCAAAATCGGGTATGGAGAACATGGTTTTGAAGTTGTCTTGGTGATTGGAGTCGACTGGGGGGGGGGGGTAACTTCTTTTGAAACCGGACAATTTTTGATCTAAAAATCGATTTTTCTGGACCAGGCGTTTTTACGATTTTAGAATGCGCGCAATCGATTTTTCGCATAAAATTATCCCTAGAAGGTCACTTTTTTGGACATAAATATGCCCCTATGACTTGTTGAATTGATTTTATAAAATAAGTTTTATTGTTCATAGAATTTTAGTTAGTTGAAGAATGTCTAGCTTGGTTAGATGCACAAACAAAATGCGAAGAACTAAACGCTAATTTAACTTCGATTCATACAAAAAAAGAAAATGATTTTATTGATGACGTTTATAATCGTCCCGGGAGTAAGATTTCAAGCTACAAGCCCAAAAAGCGCTTCTATCGGCTTTTTTCGGACTTATTCACATACTGACAAAATATATTACATAATTTTTAGAAAGGGTCCTATTTTTTTCAGCACTAAAAATATTTTTTTTAGCACTAATATTTTTTTAGCATTAAAAATATTTTTTTCAGCACTATTATCATTTTTTTAACGTTTTTTGCCTAAGGCCTAAGCCTAAAGCCTAAGGCCTCAGCCTAAGGCCTAAAACTTAAGCCTAAAGCCTAGGGCCTAAGCCTAAAACCTAAAAAACGATATTAGTGCTGAAAAAAATATTTTTAGTGCTAAAAAAAATATTAGTGTTGAAAAAAATTATTTTCAATGCTAAAACAAATATTAGTGCTAAAAAAATATTATTGCTAAAAAAATATTTTTGTGCTAAAAAAAATAATTTTAGTGCTGAAAAAATTATATGCCTTTTTAGAAATTGGATGCGGTTACCACTATGCCTATATTGGGTTTAAAAATTATTCTTGGTCTGATGGAACAAACGTTAACTATACTAATTGGGCTCCCGTGCATAGTAGTTATTTTAATCCTAAAAAATGTGGCATTATCTCTATAAGCAAAGCAGATTGGCACACAGATGATTGTTATGCTGAATATAATTTTATATGTAAAAAGAAATTATATTTGCTATAAAATATGTATTTTATGTATATAAATAAACTATTATTTTAAAATTCACTTTTTTGTCATATTCACAACATAAATAATCTTTAAAAATTTTTATCAAATCTTACATCAATTACATCTTCATCTTGCTGAGTCGTATTCCTAGAATCTTCCATTTTATATGCTTTTTCGGTTAATTTTTGTTTTGCCATGAATGTTTTCGAAAATTCAAAAACCATTCTCCCTATCAAACTTTCATTCCAAAATCTCAATAACTCATCTCTATATGGTGTAAAGATAAACAAATCAATAGACACAAAACAAATTCAATTAACACACACACAAATCTCTTGTAAGTTCACTAAATATTGGTTTGGGGGCCAAGAGGGTTGTGCTTTAAAAAAATTTACGACAGACCACGTGTGAAATAGACATATGCAAACAATTTCATGAAAATCGGAAAATTTTAATTTCGGGTCAGGATACGAATCCGCGATCTACAAGTGCAATCCTTGCTGACTAACCACTCGGCTATGTGATCCTTAGCATTTTGATATAATATATACAGTAGGGAGCAAAAAACTTGGCACCCCCCATAAAAATTCGTATTTATGGGTTTAGGTGCTAAAATTTTTGCATATTCATGTTATTCAGGTCCAAAATAGGTAGAATCAACACTTTAAAAAAAAAATAAAAAAATTTTTCATTTTTTTCGAAATTTTGCCTTGGTCCCCCAAGCTGAAAAAAATCGAAATTTTTCGAAAATTTTTATTTTTCTCAAAAACATGTTTTTTAGGGTTTTCGGGGTTGGGGAACACGATTCCGGTGCTTAAAAAAATTTCAAAATGCTTTCCAGAGTGAAAAAAATGGCCATATATGGCGTTTTACCATTA
>OZJO01019448.1:0-36104 GCA_900406225.1 Acrobeloides nanus | reverse complement strand
TTTTCGTTTCAATAACCCAAAACAATGTTCAAATTGGATAATTTTCGTGTCATTTTGTTCGTCTCATTTAGCTATACAAATTGCTACAATGTTCATGTAATGAAAATTTAAAAAATCGATGCAAAAATCGATTTTTTCGCAAAAAATTCAAAAAAGTTTGTGTATTACAACGAAAATATGAACAATTTCAAATGCAATTATCTCGAAAACTACAACGATTCAGAGCATGCCGTAAAAACAAAAAATGCTTCATTTTTCATGAACTTTCCGAATATCAACAAAAATTGGCAACTTGTTTTCAACTCGATTGGTCCTCTAAAACAAATGTTTATAATTGTTTTTAAGATTCCTGTGGATGGTGATGAAAATATAAAGTGTCATAAAAGTGGACCTGTACATGTACCAGAAAGAATTGAGAATATAGATTCGTTGTGTGTTATTAGGTTATGCAATGCCACAATGATTTATAACAAAGACTTAGGTATTTAACCCTCCCCCCCTTTTCATGGCTAGATGCCAAAAAATGTTGATATAGTACGTTTCAGCTCCAACTATAAAAAAGCTGTACTCAAAATTCAAAATCCGAAGTCGGCATCCCGTCCGATCTAGCAAGTTAAGCAACGTTGGGCCGAATGAAAGTTCGATCCCCATCCGCTGCGTTGTGTCCGAATTCGATAAAAAATTTTGCATATATCCATATTGCTTGGGCTTAGGCTTAGGCTTGGGCCCACAGTTGGGGCTGAGACGGACTATAGAATATCATGAAAAACTAAAAAAGTTTGAACTTTTTTCGACTTTAGATCACCCCTTACTAGTCGAAAGTTTGCTATCTACTCCAATTAAAAACATTGATCATCGCGCCAATTGCTCTGTTCATTTGAATCTTGGCATGGATTTAAGTGGAAACGAAACCACATCTCCAACTGATTGTAGTTCATATCAAGCAAAGTTTAATAATGGTTTCAACTCAACTTGGATCACTTATTTTTCGGACCATGGTAATTTTTTATCAACATTTTTAGGCTGCGTTCAAGCATGTCAAAAAAGTTGTCAAAAAATGTAACTTTGCCTGATTTTCAATAAAATCATGTTTATTGAAACGATTGGCCATGAAGCATAAAATTTTAGTGGTCGAGAAGCAAAAAAATCAATAAAATTTTATACTTCATGACAATCGTTTCAATAAACACGATTTTATTGAAAATCAGGCAAAGTTACATTTTTGACATACTTAAACGCAGCCTTACAAAAAATATAATGCTACTTTTTTTTAGAATACTTACGCTTCATCAGCCAGAGCCAAATCCAAGTGACGCCAGGATTTTTCAATGGTAATTTGGGTTGATCCAAAAGTTCTGCAACTTTTTACATGAATTTTTCTAAAAATGATCCCTATAGGGGAAATTTAATGAAGATAATCGATTGCGCACATTCCCGAAACGTGAAAATGCTTTTCTGACCCTGATTCGGGGATAATGGTGTATTGAAGCGAAAATGTAAAAAATTCGAATTTTCGCCAGAAAACCAGCTGTATAAGGGTTTTTTTAGACGGAGAATTGATTGCGCGCATTGCTGGATCATGAAAATGCTTCCCTCGCCCTGATTCAGGGAAAGTGGTGGGTGTATTGAAGCGAAAATGAACTAAAATTCGATTTTTCTCCGGAAACAGACTATTTAGGATTTTTTCTAGGCGGGGAATCGATTGCGCGCATTCCCGAAGCGTAAAAATTCAGGCAGTATAACTTTTCGTACAATTATGATTCGTACGGATTTTTCGTACGGTACTTTTCGTACGTTACTTTTCGTACAGCACACTTTTCGTACAAATAATTTCGTACGAATTTTTCGTACAGGTACTTTTCGTACGAACTTTTCCTACAGGTACTTTTAGACAAAAAAATTTTTTTTGTCTAAAAGTACCTGTACGAAAAATTCGTACGAAAAGTACCTGTACGAAAAATATTTGTGCGAAAAGTACTGTACGAAAAATTCGTACGAACCATAATTGTACGAAAAGTTATACTGCCAAAATTCTCGCATGACCTTGATCTAGGATACTTTTTTCATGAATTTGGCACCCAAAATTTTTTTCTAAAAATGTCCTTATAGGTGTAAAAATCAAGGTCAGGGAAGCACAAATCCAAAATGCGCGCAGTCGATTCCCCGCCTAGAAAAAACCATAGTAAGGTCAAAATTTCGTCATAAATCGACTTCTATAGCCAAATATCAAGATTTTCAAATTGGTTTCCATCTTTGAAAACCCCTGATTTTTTGAAAAGTCTGTATATTGACACGAAAACATGACTTATTCTCAAAAAATGGGTTGGATCGTATTCAGCATACACTCTCGTCTAATACTGAAAAAAAATTTTACCGAAAACGGATTTCTGGAGCCTTCTAAGTGACAAAAACAAAGGATGCAATACTTAGTAAACAATCTAATATTAGTCTAGTTTCGCTTCAATACACACATCTCTTCTCTGAATCAGAGTCAGGAAAGCGTTTCGGTCAAAAAATCGCAAAATTGCCCCTTTTTGGGACACCCTGTACAATGGTAAAAAAATTTGAAATTGGGCAAAAGTTTTCGGACCCGACCGGGACTCGAACCCTGACCTCCTGACTACCGTCCAAGTGCGCTACCATTGTGCTAACCGAGACTTCCAACCAAAAATTCCCAAAAATGAGATAAAAAAAAATTTTAGGCGCTTGGAAAGAACTCCTTCAGACCATTGAAAAATACCAAAAACACTATAAAAATCTACTCTTATACTCGGGCCCAATTTACGACACGAATTTTGACGGTCTCGCCGATTCACCAGAAATGCTCATGAATAAGTAATTTTTTCCATTTTTAATCGTTTAATTTACACACAAAAATAGAACCCAACAGAAGCCTACACATTTTTTTGTAATTCTCATACGATGTCGTGGCCAATGGTATGAAAGTTATGGGCACTGTCAAAGTCCTGAAGACACCAGAACGCTGGCCTTCGTTCTACCTAATATATCTGATGATTTTAACGATCTGGTAAAAAATTTACGAAAAAATCGTCAAAAATTGAAAGATTACTCAAAAATCGCAACTTTTTAAAGTTTTTTTTATAAAAATAATATTTTTAGATCCCATTTGAATATCTGTTCAGAAATACGGCAAGAATCCGTGACATAGAAATTCTGACGGGGCTGGAATTCTTCACAAATCGAGACATCTATCCACCCGAAACGGCACTTAGATTGCGTACTCATGTGAATCAACGATTGTGGCAATTAGAAGTGGATAAAGAAATTTTATAAAGTCTTGCAATTTCAACTTTTTTTACTACCATACTACATGTTTTTTACAAAAAAAACACATACTATACATCTTTTACAAAAATTTCCCCTTTATCCAGAGTGTCTAGATCTTACCTTTTTGGATGAAATTTCACTCCTCAACGGTGTGGCGACAGTTGAGGACGGACACTTGAGGACATACATGAGCAAGCAGGGGGGTACTGGGCCCCAAAATACGAATGGGTCCCAAAGGTTACTGTCGACTAAAAAAACGTCGACAAGCGAAAAAGTCGAAATACGAATTCGTATACGAATTGGAAATACGAGTTCGTATATATGTTTTGTCGTCAAAATACGAATTGGTCCACTAATTTTTCCCCCGATACGACAAATTAGAGGGGGTACAGTACCCCCCTTGCCCATGTATGCTTGAGGATGAGACATTAGAGGATGGGGGCATTTGAGGACGGTCATTTGAAATTGAAAAGATGGCTTTTTAGATGAGATTTTACCCCTCAATGGCGTGGCGACAGCTGAGAATGGGCACTTGAGGATGAGACATTTGAGGATGGCTATTTGAGGACTTGACACTTGAGGACGGGCACTTGAGAACGGGCACTTGAGGATGGGTGTTATTTAGGGCCTAAAAAAACATATCCCACCTTTTTTCTCAAATATCCCGTCCTCAAAAGTCCTGTCCTCAAATGGCCATCCTCAAATAGCCATCCTCAAATGTCTCATCCTCAAGTGCTCGCCCTCACCTGTCGCAACGCCCCCTCAACGACCCATTTTTCACTCTCAACGAACCTTTTTTGGCGGCCAGGGTGAAATTTTCATCCTTACTAGGGACATGCATGAAGTGACGCTTGAATTTGAAATTTTTTATATACTCTGAAAGAGCATAACTCTAATTCTGAGGAGATAAAAAATTTTTTAAAATAGCAAAAACTTTATGGCAACAAGAGAAGTTGAACCCTGGACCATCAGGTCATTGGCCTGCAATTAATCTACTGAGCCACCCAGCTTTTTGATTGATGGGATCATTTTTTACTTTATAATAATGCATATTTTTTATCTCTTCAGGATTAGAGTTATAGCAGGTAATTTTGTTATTTCTAAAGGGATATCAGGTATGCTCTTTCAGAATGAATAGGACTTTTTGAAAGATTCATGCGTCACTTCGTGCATGTCCCTAGTCAGGTACAATTTTTCACATTAGTTTCATAAAAAATTGTTATTGACACCCTGACTTTACCACTGCTCATGCATTTTTTCTTATACAAGATTGAATCGGAAAATACTTTCTTTAATCAACTTGAGTCGCCGAAATTTATCGTCGCAATTTTGGCTCTTTTTCCGAAAAACCAATTTGTTCAAGAGTGACGAGGATCTTTGTTGCTGGGAAAAGGCTTATAAGAAAAAGCCAAATAGTGGTATTTGTGTGTTCTGATATTTTTGGAGTTGATATGATTTTTAAAATAACAGGGCGGGCCAAAAAAGTGGCTTTTTTACGAATTTTTGCTACCCGATTTATAAGGATTTTCTTCATAACAGAAATTTTGGTTCTAATCAGGATTAGCGAGCCCATGGAATTTTTTTCAATTTTTTTATAATTTAAAAAAAATTTCAACTTTTTTCGAATTTTTTCAAATTTTTTTAGAATTTTTTTGTAATTTTTTTAATTTAGTCAATTTTTTTTAATTTTTTCCAATTTTTCGAATTTTTTCAATTTTTTTCGAATTTTTTAAAGAATTTTTTCAATTTTTTATAATTTAAAAAAAAATTTCAACTTTTTTCGAATTTTTTTCAAATTTTTTTGTAATTTTTTCAATTTCCCTTTTTTCCAATTTTTTTAATTTCGTCAATTTTTTTATAATTTTTGTAATTTTTCCAATTTTTTCAAATTTTTGTCATTTTTTCCTTTTTCGAATTTTTTTCATTTTTTCCAATTTTTCGAATTTTTTTAATTTTCTTCATTTTCAAGGTTCGAAAATGTGTGCAATCGATTTCCCGCATAAAGTTACCCCTAGAGAGGTCATTTCCAAAAAAAAAGTAAAAAAATTTTTTTTTTTAAATTCACATCTAATGGGCTCTCACTAACCCTTAGTAGTACAGAAATTTTTTCACAAAAAAGTGATGCTCTGTTCTTCAAAGTTGTCCGTCGTGATCTCAGGAACAATTTTGTAGAGCACATCACTTTTTGTGAAAAAATCTCTGTTATAAAGAAAGTTCATGAGAAAATCCATCTGGATGCCAACAAATCGCAAAATCCACTTTTTTCATCCTCGCCTGTACTAAAAAAACTTTTTTCATCGTATTTATTTTTTTCAATCTGCGTTTATGACTCAATGCATTCGTATGTAATGTTTTCCCTTGTGGGCTTTTGTGTAGGCATGAACAAATTTTTCCTCGGAGACAAGTTTTGGAAGTGGTACCAGAAATATGAAAAACTCATCTCTGAACTATTTATGAGCTCTTTTGACAAGTCCTCTTGTTGCCGCTGTTGTTATTTTTTTTGAAAATTTGAAAATTTTACTATTATCATATACAGGGTGCCCAAAAAGAGCAATTTTGCGATTTTTTCAAAAATTTTCAAGTTTTTAAGTTTCACTAAAATAACTCTAGAGGGTTTTTTCTATGCGAGGAATCGGTTGCGCGCATTGCCAGACTTTGAAAACACTTCCCTGATTCAGGGAAGAGGCGTGTGTATTGAAGCGAAAATAGGGTAATTCGGGGTCAGGGAAGCATTTTCACGGTTCGGCAATGCGCGCAATCAATTCCTCGCCTAGAAAACCCCCTAGACAGCCGGTTTTCCGGCGGAAATCCGAATTTTGGTCCATTTTCGTTTCAATACACACATCTCTTCCCTGAATCAGGGTAATAAAAGCATTTTCACTGTTCGGCAATGTGCGCAATCGATTCCTTACCTAGAAAAAAACCCTTATAAGTTTATTTTGGTGAAGATTAAAAAACTCTAAAAAATTTGAAAAAATCGCGCAAAAATTGGAAAATTCGGAAAGTTCATGAAAAATGGAGTTATACACTGAGATAGACCTTTCATATGTCGGCAAGGTAGGTGAGGGGACCTCCGAGGAGGTGGTCCCCCACCACCTCATTAAATTCGGCTAAGATTTTAATAAAAAAGAGACCTTTTTTTAACTTGAGGTAGTCTTCTGACACCTAGTTTTTATGGACCATCTCATATGTTCGGTGGGGCCCATGAGATGGTCCCCCTCAATTTTGGGTCCTGAAGTGGTCCCCTCAATTTTGGGTCCATGAGTGAGTGGGTCAAGGGGGAGACTTCCCACTTTGCCGACCTATGAGGCCTTTTGCCTAATTCGCATATCCGATGCAAATCAGCCATTATTTTTCATGTTGGCCATATTTATTCCGCAAGAAACACCCGTGCCGAAATGATGAATCCTCGAGGGAACATTTTCCTTAAAAGAGAAAAGTCTCAAAAAGACACGAGTCGTCAGGCCGTGAAAATCCGATCATCGTCATTTTCTATCTGGATTCTTTCCAGCTTTTTGTGCCACTTTTAAGAAAGAAACAACTCCTTGTTGGCCGGAGTTAGATTACATGAAAAGTGTGAAGATTTGAGGAGGAAGATTTCGAGATTTCAAGCTTGAATTGCATAGGTCTTTGTTCGCTTACGGACGACTTTTATTTTAGCATCACTTGAGTTAAAAATAGCTTTTGGGTAGTTGTTTTGATTTTTAAAGGATTTTTAGTGTTACTAACACAAAAGGTTTTTATGGAAAAAATGATGGGCAAAAATTTATAGCCTATTTATCCATATGATTTTAAACATTTCTATCAAAGATTTCGAGGGCTTGAGCATTCTCGGGTTGTCATATCCGTAAAGTTTAGGATGAGCGCTAGCCGTCGTGAAATCGTTGTAACATGCGTTATGACGTCACAACGAGTGTAAAAACTCATGTTACAAAAAAACTCACCTTACGGCTAGCGTCGTGACTTATATCATGTCATAACAGCTAAAGCCCATTTCAACCCATAATCCATGAGGATTTCTTAAAAGTTAGTAAGGAGCGATTCCGCCCGATCTAGCAAGTTAAGCAACTTTGGCCCGCTGGTTCGATCCTGCTAGGAGCCAATTCTTTTTGCTTTGTTCAAAAACGGATAAAAAATTTTTGTATAGGGATAATTTTATGCAGCGAATTGATTGCGCGCATTCATAAAGCGTAAAAACGCTTCTCTGACCCTGATTCAGGGAAGAGGTGGGTGTATTGAAACGAAAATGACTAAAATTAGAAATTTTCACCGGAAAACCGGCTGTCTAAGGGTTTTCTTAAGCGAGGAATCGATTGCGCGCATTTTCAAGGCATTAAAAAATTTACCTGAACCTGATTCAGGGAAAGGTAGGTGTATTGAGGCGAAAATGAATTAAAGTTCGAAATATTATAAATTTTAATTTGTGATGTTTTTGTAAGTGTTCAAGAATTTACTAATTCGATATTTCGCGATTTTATCAATTTATTCTACCTTTCCCTGAATCAAGGTCAGGTAAATTTTTTAATGCCTTGAAAATGCGCGCAATCGATTCCTCGAAAACCTCTAGACAACCGGTTTTCCGGTGAAAATTTCTAATGTTAGTCATTTTCGCATCAATACACCCTCCTCTCCCTGAATCAGGGTCAGAGAAGCGTTTTTACGCTTTGGGAGTGTGCGCAATCAATTCGCCGCATAAAATTACCCCTAGACAAAAATTTTTATCCGTTTTTGAGCAAAGCAAAAAGAATTGGCTCCTAGCGGGATTGAACCGGCGGGCTCAAGTTGTTTAACTTGTCAGATCGGACGGGATCGCTCCTTACTAACTTTTAAGAAACCCACCTGGATTATGGGTTGAAATGGGCTTTAGCGCCGCTGCTAGCATCGTGATATGTGTTGTGACGTCATAACGCGTGTCACAACGGCTAGCGTCGTGACTTATATCATGTCACCATGGCTAGCGCCGCTGCTAGCATCGTGACATGCGTCGTAACGTCACAACTCGTGTCACAACGCATGTCACAACGGCTAGTGTCATGAATTATATCATGTCACAACAGCTAGCGCCGCTGCTAGCGTCGTGACATACGTTGTAAAGTTATCGTGACATGCATTGTAAGAGCCGAAAAATGCATGGCGAGCTGTCGTACGATCGTACGACGCAGTACGATGGCATCATACGAAATTCGTACGATAGCTTGCAGCGATTTCATCGTACCTTTACGTTAATTTTACGATGGCACGATGATTTGGTACGATAGCTTGTGCCTTGCTTGTGGTGGTACGATAGCTTGTGCCGACCCTAAATATCTTTTAAAAAAATTTTGTTAACGAATCGGAAGTGGGTGTAAAAATCGGAAATCATATATGTGTTTATCTCTCAAGAGATTCGAAATCTTGTTAGCCCACGAATTTCGGCCGGGCTGTTTTCTTCTAATAATAGAATTTATTACATGTCAACAGGGACATATTTCGTATGGAATCTATTAGGGTTTAACAAATTGCTTCAATATAAATATTGCTCTTTTTTACCCAAACTTTTATTGGGGTTGTTTCATAAGTATCTTCCGCTCTTCCTCTCAAGAACATGCATCGAATTTCGGCATTTTTCGTTTGTTTTCAATCTCATGTTTTCGTGTCAATATACAGACTTTTTCAAAAAATTGGGGCCCCAAAGATGTAATCTTATTTTAAAATGTTGATAGTTGGCTATAGAAGTCGATTTTTGGCGAAATTTTCGACCCTATTAGGGTTTTTCTAGTCGGGGAATCGATTGCGCGCATTTTCGAGGCATGAAAAAATTTCTCTAGCCCTGATTCAGGGAATACAACTAGTGGAAATCCCCGAAAATGTCTATTATTTGTAAGTGTTTTTGAGCATGCTCCCGATATCTAGGACAAAAAATAACGGCGGATTCGTGTTCAGCGCATAGGAAAACCCTAATATGTCGAAAATTTCACCAAAAATCGACTGCTATAGCCAATTATCAACATTTTAAAATAAGATTACATCTATGAGGCCTCAGTTTTTTGAAAAAGTCTATATATTGGCACGAAAACATGAGTTACGCTCAAAAAGACACAGATTGTATCGTATTCAGCATACACGCTTGCCTCATACTGAAAAAATTTTTATCAAAAACGAGCGAAAAATGCCGAAATTCGATATATTTTTTGAGCGGAAGATACTTATGATACAATCAACGCTTCTTTGACCCTGATTCAGAGAATGGATTCGGTGTATTGACGCGAAAATTGAAAAAATTCTATTAGCATCCATCTGGGGGTAATTTTAAGCAGGGAATCGATCGCGCACATTTTCTAAGCATGAAAAAATGGTGCTAGTCGAGAATAGGTATCCAATGAAACTTTATGTATCCAATGAAAATTTATGTATCCAATGAAACTTTATGTATCCAATGAAATTTTTATGTATTCAATGAAACTTTATGTATCCAATGATTTTCAGGCATATTTGATTGAGTCAAATGTCTATGCTTAGGCCTAGGCCTAAGCTTAGGAATAGGCCTAGGCCTAAGATAGGCTTAGGCATAAGCCTAGGTTTAGGAATAGGCCTAGGCCTAAGCATAGGCTTAGGCATAAGCTTAGGTTTAGGCCTAGGCTTAGTCTTAGGTCTAGGCTTAGGCCTAGGCTTAGGCCTAGGCTTAGGCCTAGGCTTAGGCCTAGGCTTAGGCTTAGGCCTAGTCCTAGGCTTAGGCTTAAGCCTAGGCTTAGGCTTAGGAATAGTCCTGAGTTTAGGCCTAGACTTAGGCCTAAGCCTAGGTCTAAAAATTTGAACTTTTTCATTGGATACCTATTCTCGACTAGCACTGAAAAATTACCTTGACCTTGATTCAAGGAATGGATTCGGTGTATTGACGCGAAAA
Source organism: Acrobeloides nanus (assembly GCA_900406225.1). Classification (NCBI taxonomy): domain Eukaryota; kingdom Metazoa; phylum Nematoda; class Chromadorea; order Rhabditida; family Cephalobidae; genus Acrobeloides; species Acrobeloides nanus. Next base: position 25,933 of record OZJO01019448.1, on the reverse strand, counting down.
TCGAAAAAATTTCCCCCATCAAATCCATTCTTGAATGTCAAAATAATTATTCATGCTTAGAAAATGTGCGCAATCGATTTCCGCATAAAATTACCCCCTAATGGATGCTAAAAGAAATTTTTTCGATTTTCGCGTCAATGCACCGAATCTATTCCCTGAATCAGGGTCAAGAAAGCGTGTTTGATTTTTTTAAAATTTTAGTAGGAAGTTGTTGAGCACACTTTACTTGTTATAAATGTGTACTTGATTTGGGTGTCTGAAGCTTCGTTGCGGAGAAAAATAAAAAAATAATAAAAATTTGAAAATGCAAAAAAATACCGCACAAGGGAATCGAACCAGACGTCTTTCGACTGCCAGGCGAGTCACTTGCCACTCGACCATACTAGCTATTATTTAAGATGTTCAAATTTAATCAAGTTGTAATTGTATAAATTTTTCGTGCCAATATCTCCGCAACGAAGCTTCAGGCACACAAACCAAAAAACATATTTATAAAAAGTAAAGTATGCCCAACAACTTTCTGCCAAAATTAGAAAAAAATCGATTTTACGTGTGTAAAACGTCCCTTGTGAGTCAAGAAATTTTAAATTTTTTATAGAAATTAATCAAAGCTCAAGATGATCGGAGCAAGTGTAGCGCGGATGCGAATGCAAAAGCGTTCCCCGCGGAACTTCAACTTATTAACTTCTCCAAAAACTCCGGTATGCAAATTTTTGAATGTTGATGAAAATTTTATCTTATTTTTTAGGAATCCCGGCGACGGCGTAGCGCCGGCGCTCTTATATCTACCGAAGAGAATGGTAGTAAAAATTCACAATCACCTACTCATTTAGGTGTGCCTGGTGCTAGCTCGTCGCTTCCACAACGAAAACGATCTGGATCAGTACCTGTTATTAGATTCACCTTGGTATATACAGGGTTGGCCAGGGGGCAATTTGGCGATTTTTGGGCAATTTTTTCTTTTTCACCTATAGAGGGTTTTTCCCTGCAAGGAATCGTTTGCCTCATAACCGGAACTTGAAAACGCTTCCCTGAATTAGCATATTTTCGCTTCAATACATACACCTCTTCCCTGAATCAGGGAAGCGTTTTCAAGGTTAGATAATGCCTTGAAAATGCTTCCCTAACCCTGAATTAGTCTATTTTCGCTTCAATACACACATCTCGCATTTTGATGTTTCGGGATGCGTTGAATCAATATCTAGCATAAAATAACCCTTAGAACGATGATTTTAGAAGAAAAATTCAAAAGTTTCATATTTTCGCTTCAATACACATGTCTATTTCCCTGAATCAGGGTCAAGGAAGTATTTTCACGCTTCGGGAATGCGCGCAATCGATTTTTCGTCTAGAAAATACCCTAAAAAGTCGATTTTTCGAAGAAAACCGGAAAAAAATCACGTGGGTAGCCCCCCCCCCCCCCCATGTAGACGAGCTCCGAGTATTCCCGTGTTAAAAAAATCATAACTTCATCTTTAGGCTACCGCTTGGGGCGTCAAACCAGATTTTGTACGTGGCTTAAAAATCACGTGGAGCCGCCTTTGTGACATACCTCGATCTAACTGCCGTGGAATTAGTGCAATTATGGAAAATGTTTTTGAAAAATTTGAAACTGTAAGACTGTTTTCGCTTCAATAATCAAACCCGTTCGAATTTTTTTAGAAACATAAATTTTTTGAAAAAAAGTTGTTATTTATAAAAAGGAAAAAATTCATGTTAAATTATAAGCAGAATTAAAAATCCGATTTTTATCATGAACTTGGCTCAGTGGTAGTGCTCCAAAATTCGAGTCTAAGGGTCTCGGGTTCGAATCCCACCTGAATCGATTTGATTTTGCCTGAGAAATAAAGCTGGTATATTCCATGGTTAGACAACTTTTTTTCAAAAAAAATTTTTTGAATGTTGCTCAGAATAAAGTCCATTTCCGCCTCCAATGAAAAAAATCTGGGACGATGACCAAGTGGTTCATGGCGCCGATCGTCGATCTGGCAAGTTAAGCAACGTTGGGTCCACAGGTTCGATCCCACTAGGGCAAAATTTTGATTTTCAAAAAAATTTCTTTTTGTAAAAGAATTTTGTTGAAAATCAAAATTTTTGCCCTAGCAGGATCTAATCTGAGGGCCCAACGTTGTTTAACTTGCCAGATCGGATGGACGGCGCTCTGGACCACTTGGCCATCGTCCCCGGACTTTTTTTCCATTTGCAGTGGAAACGGACTTTAGCTTAAAATAACAGAAAAAAATTTTAGAAACAAAAAACTGTGAAAGAAGTCTTCTATAACTCCGCCTTTGTTGATTCTATGCATGATCATACAGAAAAGAGACGCTCGGCTGCGTCGATTGTCACCCTACGAGACCATATTCACTTTTTTGTTTCACTTATCTCCCAAGTGATCCAATCGTTGGATCAAAGCCCTCAAGTGATCTTCGAGCATATTGACAAAATCGGATGCTTTCATACGAATTTGAAGAAATATGGATTCAAGGCGGCGATGTGGGACAAACTTGGGGAATGCTTGATTGATGCGTTGGTAGTGCAGGTACAGGGTGAAAAAAAAGAAATCGCCCCGAGTGGGGATCGAACCCGCCCCTTTAATACCGACATCTGGCGTCCTAACCAATTTACAATTATTGGGTGTAAAAAAATGTTGACCCTAGTGGGGATCGAACCCGCACCAATAACAAGAATGGCTAGCGTCCTAGCCATTAGTCCATGCACGCCCATCTTTTTGGAATCTCGCTATAACATAGAGTTGACCATTACTGTCTTTCTAATATTCCAATTTTAGGACTGTGTCCGAGGCTTCCCGGATGCCTGCAAAGCTTGGACCATCCTTGTCGCTGCATTGATCGACCGTCTCCGCTCAGCTCCACTCAAAATCAAAGTTCCCATCCAAGAGTGCCGAATTTTGGACCGTCCAATCAGCCCTTTGCCTTCACCTTTCGAATCGAAACGAATTTCTCCAACCATAAATATTACTGAAATCAAAGAAGAATTTAAAAATGGCCAAGATGAGGAAAAGTAAAACTATCTTCTATTTTTTGTAAATAAATTTTTTTTTTGGAATAAACAAAATAAAAAAGCTAGTGAGAAAAAAAGCATTAGTACTTGGTTTCAACAAGACATTTCAACAAGCCTTGATGGTGCAGTGACAAAGCCGTTGTCGGACAGTTGGTCGACCGGACACTTGGCCGACCGGACACTTGGTCGACTAGGACAGTTGGTCGACCGGACAGGGGTCTTAGGCTTAGGTCTTAGTTCTTAAGCTTAGGCCTTAAGCTTAGGCATTAGGCTTAGGCCTTAGGCTTTAGGCTTAGGCCTTAGGCTTAGGCCTTAGGCTTAGGCCTTAGGCTTAGGCCTTAGGCTTAGGCCTTAGGCTTAGGCCTTAGGCTTAGGCCTTAGGCTTAGGCCTTAGGCTTAGGCCTTAGGCTTAGGCCTTAGGCTTAGGCCTTAGGCTTAGGCCTTAGGCTTAGGCTTAGGCTTAGGCTTAGGCTTAGGCCTTAGGCTTAGGCTTTGGCTCGAGTCGATCAAGTGTCCGGTCGGCCAAGTGTCCGGTCGACCAACTGTCCAGTCGGCCAAGTGTCCGGTCGACCAACTGTCCGGTTGGCCAAGTGTCCGAGTCGACTAACTGTCCGGCATTCGACAAAGCAAACACTTTATGGCCACAAGGTCGCGGGTTCGAATCCCGCTTGGAGCCAATTTTTTTGCACAAAGTAAAAATCGAAAAATTTTGTTGAGACGAATAAAATGACACCAAAATGATTGAATTTGAAGAATATTTTAGGTTATTGAAACGAAAACATGAATCAGGGTTTTCGTTTCAATAACCCAAAATATTTGTCCAATTCAATAATTTTGATGTCATTTTATTCGCCTCGGCGAGATATAAAAAAGTTTTATTCTATGAATTTTCATGCAAAAAACAATCCATTCAGTGGGGAGTCGAACCCGTGTAGTTTAAGTGCAAAGATGGGAACGCATTCACTGCACCATTGTTACATATCGACAAGGGATGACAAACTTGTGATATATAGGTTAAACAATTTTTAAATACGATTTTTATTAAAAATATTTTTTGCTCCAAAAACTACTTTTATATCAAAAGTTTGTTTTCCATGAAAATAAGTAGCAATAGTACAGTGGATGTGTTACTATCTTTAGAGTTAAACGTCACGGGTTCGACTTCCTATTGAGTCGATTTGTTTTTGCATCATAACTTTATTTTTTTTATCTCGATGAAAATGGCCTATGTGATCAAAATTTTGACATATCATACCGTTTTAAGCTGCCTCCTATCGTTTACGCTTTTTTCGGTAAAAAGTTTTTGTGACAGACCTTGAAGGTCCCTTGTTATAAGCTCTTCGTTTCAATGTATAAGCATGTTGAATTGCTCCAACTAAAAATATTACTGAAATCAAAGAAGAATTTAAATGTACCAAGATGAAGCAAAGTAAAACAATCTGCTATTTTTTGTGAATAAATTTTTTTGGACTAAACAAAATTGAAATAAATTATTGGGCACATATTTCACATATATGATGAGACATGACACCCTATAATTCAAAGGAAACGATAAAAGAAGATGTTCTTTATACCTTGACATAATGTTTAGGGATTCCATATGCACGTATGTTTCAACCAATAGAAAAACGGCAAAAAGTGTGTGCAGAAATATCGGAAAAACACCTATAAATTTTCTGCCAAAATGAGGTGTTTTTCAAACTTAAGGATTCCATATTTTTCTTAAAACGACAATTCACGGAAAACCCATACTTATTGTTATGCAGGGGGATCTCCTCGACAATCTACAAGACGAACTTTTTAAATTGGGCTTAAAATAAAAAACTAGATAGGTTTTGAAGCATGATTACCCTAGGCAGAAAATCGGTCATTTTGTCAATAAAAAAAGAGTAAGGATTCCATATCTTTCTTAAAACGACGATTTACAAAAAAAAACCCATACGTACCGTTATGCAGGAGGACCTCCTCGACAATCTATAAGACGAATTTTTTAAATTGGGCTTAAAATAAAAAACTAGATAGGTTTGAAAGGAACGTGCATATGTTATTGGGCTGTAACATAAGTTGTTGCCGCCCAAAAAATATGTCGAAAATCGACATTTTTCACTCGTTTTCGATAAACTTTTTTTCAGTAGTAGGTAAGAGTGTATGCTGAATACGATCCAATTGGTTTTTTGAGCGAAACTCATGTTTTCGTGTCAATATTCAGACTTTTTCGAAAAATTGGGGTCTCAAAGATGTACCATAGGTTTAAAATGTTGATATTTCGCTATAAAACTCGGTTTTTTACGAAATTTTCGACGTTCCTAGAATTCTTCTAGGCGCTGAACAAGAATCCGCTGTTATTTTTTGTCCTAGAGCTTGGGATTATGATCAAAAATGGATTACAAAGAACAGACCTGAATTTTTGACGCTTTTACCCATCTCCCTCCCCCGGTAGAGGTACCCCCTGAAGTTAAAACTTGATAATTCCATCGGATTTGTGTTCCCCATAGCCGGAAACCCCTCGAGTATCAAAAATGGTCGAAAAACAAAAGTTGGCACAGACTTATTGCCGCTTGCAACATACGTGATATGAAAACCATGAATCAGGGTTTTCGTTTCAATAACTCAAAATATTTGTCAAATTCAATAATTTTGGTGTCATTTTATTCGATTTTTGTCCAAAATTTGATTTTTTTGCCAAAATTCGATTTTTTATCCAAAATTCTAATTTTAGGCCAAAATTCAATTTTTTGCCAAAATTCGATTTTACGACAAAATTCTAATTTTCGGCCAAAATTCAATTTTTTTAAAGGGGGGTACGTCGGTAGCGAAAAAAAAATTTTTTTGAATTTTTGCAAAAAATGACCTTACTACCCCTAATTTTATGCGAAAAATCGATTGCGCGCATTCCCGAAGTTTGAAAATGCTTCCCTGACCCTGAATCAGGGAAATAAAGGTTTGTATTGAAGCGAAAATATGAAAATTTTAGATTTCTCTTCTAAAAACCGACTTTTTAGACTAATTTCTATGCGAAAAATCGATTGCGCGCATTCCCAAAGCTTGAAAATGCTTTTTTGATCCTGATTCAGGGAAATAAAAGTGCGTATTAAAGCGAAAATATGAAATCAAAAATTTTCATATTTTCGCTTCAATACACACTTTTATTTCCCTGAATCAGGGTCAAGGAAACATTTTCAATCTGGATTTTTGTCCAAAATTCGATTTATACTAAAATTCTAATTTTTTGCAAAAATCCGATTTTACGATCTTTATTATTTTTATATATTTATTCGTCGGTGAGTGTTTTCATTTCTCGGTGAGCTATAAAATTTTTTGATATATATTTATTCGTCGTTGCGAACGTTATTTATTTCTCGGCGAGCTATAAAAACTTTATTCTATGAATTTCCCCCCAAAGTATCAACATTTTGAATTTTATAATGTTTTATTAAATCGTTTCAATAAGCAAACTTAGTTCTGCTACAAGCTCTTTGTTTCAATGTTTAAACATGTTTGAAAAATTTGTTGTTTCATTCATCACTTTTTACGGTTAGACACACAAATAACACGGTTGATATACATTTTGAAATTAAACGTTTCGGAAGTTCTGGATATTTTCGAAAGTGATCAAAAGAAAAAAATTTTGTCCTAGTGGGATCGAACCTGCGGGCCCAACATTGCTTATCTTGCTTTGCACCACTTGGCCATCATCCCCCGGACACACATGGATAACACAAATAATATACAATAACACAAATAACAGTGTTGTGTGTTAGGGCTGCCACTAATTTGTTCGGAAATTTTTGACTTCAGGGCCGCCACTAATACGTTCGGACGGCTCCCGAACGGACTTTAGTTCACTAATAACTTCACTAATTGCGTTCGGACGTGTTCGGAAATATTACTAATAGGCGTTCGGACGTGTTCTGAAACGTTCGGACGCGTTCAGAAATGTTCGGATGCGTTCGGAAACGTTCGGGCGCTCGTCCGAACATTTCCGAACGTGTCAGAACGTTTCTGAACGCGTCAGAACGTTTCTGAACGCGTCCGAACGCCTATTAGTGATGAGTCCGAACGAAATTAGTGATAAATTAGTGAAATCAAAAATTTCCGAACGAATTAGTGGCGGCCCTCACTAATTTATCATTAATAACATCACTAATTTCGTTCGGACGTGTTCAGAAACGTTCAGACGCGTTCGGAAATGTTCGAACGAGCGCCCGAACGCATCCGAACGTTTCAGAACGCGTCTGAACGCCTATTAGTGATGTTTTCGAACGCAATTAGTGAAGTTATTAGTGAACTAAAGTCCGTTCGGGAGCCGTCCGAACGCATTAGTGGCGGCCCTTAACACAACACAATTGCGACCATTGAGACTGAATGCCCAAAATAGAAGATGTCACAAATTATTGGAAACTATGTGGAATCCCTAAATTTGTTTGTTTAAAATATTTTGTTTGTTTAACTTTTATTAGGACACATTAGAGCACATATGTTTTGAATTTCAACCGAATATACAATTTACTACCTGTTCCCATTTTTGCCAACCATGAAATTAAGCACCACCCAGTCAGCTAACACATTTCAAAATCAACTAACACTTTTTCAAAAAGCCGATCTTTTAACTTTCATCGCTTTTTCATGTGCTCTTTGTTTATTTCGTGTGATCTTGTTCATGGCCCATTTGGTGCTATATTCTTACACTTTTTAGGAATAAATATACTTTTGCAAGTTTAATGAACTCGTGGAAGATCATTTATATGGGGTCCAATGACCTTAGGCCAAAACCTAGACTATGTCGAATAAATTTTCGAGTTGATATGAGCTTATTCGTTTTCATACAATGTTCAATGGAGAATTTGTTGTTTTTACGGCATGTGTCTGAAGTTTTGTAGTTTTCGAAATAATTGTGTTTGAAATTTTGAATTTGTTACAAGCTCTTCGTTGTAATACACAAACTTTTTTGAATTTTTCGGCGAAAAAATCAATTTTTTAAAGTTTTATAAAATGAACATTGTATGAAAACGAATAATAAAAGCTCATAGCAACTCGAAAATTTATTCGACATAGTCTATTTTTCAATTTTTGACAATTTTTTCGATCTTTTCAATTTTTGACGATTTTTTCAATTTTTGATGAATTTTCCATTTTTGACTATTTTTTCAATTTTGCCGAATCTTTTAATTTTTGACGTTTTTTCGATAGATGAAAATTGAACAAAATGGTACAAAAATCGATTTTTCCGCCGAAAAAATTCAAAAAAGTTTATATAAATTTTTGAATTTTTGTATATTGAAACGAAAATCCTGCACGAATTTAAACTTATTTTACATTTTTGATCGGAAAAAATAATTTTGTTACGCAAACTTCGATTAGCAAAGTTGTTCAGCATAAAATTCTCTATCGATTGATGCTATTTTTTCACGATTTTTCCTTAAAAAATTCAAAAAAGTTTGTGTATTACAACGAAGAGCTTGTAACAAATTTCAAACGCAATTATCTTGAAAACTACAACGATTCAGAACATGTCGTAAAAACAAAAAATGCTCCATTTTTCATGATCTTTCCGATGAACTCATCAGATCATTTAGATGGGGTTGAATGACTTTAGCCCAGGAACTAGACTATTTCGAATAAATTTTCGAGTTGCTATGAGCTGTTGTTATTCGTTTCCGGGGATTATGTTTTTCACAAGTTGATGAAAATTCATGAAATTTGCATATTCATTGGATTTTTTGAATTTTGATGATTTTGTTGGGTTTTTTGAGAGATGAAGCCTAGCAACCGGGCTGGTATAAAAGTTGAGAGGCTATAAACAACTACCGTATTTTGATAATATAGTATCGTTTTTGTCATCTAGGATTCGGGACATGAGGAAGTTTTTTTGCTTGGAGGGCGTCGCCCGCCACCCGTAGGCCAAAATGAGCCCCACCCGTGAAAAAAAAGTTTGCACCTCGCTCGCATCGAAGGCCCCTGGGCGGGTTCCCCATTACAAATTATCATCAAATATGTCCAAATTTTGGGTGAGGGACTTCTAAATCGTTGTAGTTTTTTGAGAAAATTACGTGTGAAGTTGGCGATTTTTTAAATTTTGTGTATTACAACGAAAACATGAATGCAGTGAAGATTCGTCCCTGAATCAATAAAAGTTGTGTGTATTGACGCGAAAATTTAAAAACAATTTCGCTTTTCATCGACTTACAAAAACTGCTTTAAAATGTTGAATTTTCGCGTCAATACACACAACTTTTATTGATTCAGGGACGAAAAAAGTCATGTTTTCGTTGTAATACACAGGTTTCAAAAATCGCCAACTTTAAACGCGATTTTCTCGACAACGATAACGATCCAGAGGTTACCGTAAAAACAAAAAATGCTCCATTTTTCATGAACTTTCCGAATATATAACTTTTTCATAGTGTTTTTTCCAAGTGTACCTTTAAAAGTAATTTTAAACACTTTAGGCATTTTTTTAATCTCTGAGCTTCAAAACTCCTTAAAAATCTTGCAAAGATGATGCGAATAAAGGAAGCTATTCAAAGGCGGAAACTTATTCAACAACTTAACGATGACTTCGCTGATATTGAAGCTGACGATTACAGTAAGCAGTCAAATATTTTATTGAGAATAAGGCATAAGAAAAGAGCGTGATAGGAGAGGATAACATTATCATAGGTCGGCAAGGTGGGGAGAGGAGACCCCGATGAGGCGGTCCCCTCTCAATTTCGGGTCCATGAATGAGTGAGTCAGGGGATGGGAGACCCCCGATGGGGTAGTCCCCCCCTCAATTTTGGGAAGACCCTCGATAAGATGGTCCTCTCTCAATTTTGGGTCCACGAGTAAGTGGCTCAGGGGGAGGAGACCCCCGATGAGATGATCCCCCCTCAATTTTGGGGAGACCCCCGATGAGATGGTCCCCCCTCAATTTTGGGTCCACGAGTAAGTGGCTCAGGGGGAAGAGACCCCCGATGAGATGATCCCCCCTCAATTTTGAGTCCACGAATGAATGAGTCAGGAGGAGGCTCCCCCTTGCCGACCTATGAATATTATAATTATTACCGAAAAAATTGAATTCTAGACAATGCTCAAGCCCATTTAAGCACACCAAAACTTCCAGGCTGCAAAGCTCATCTTGAACTTCATCGTTCTAGTTCGGAATCTGGAGAAAGTTCTGGCAGTGAGGATAGATCTGTCGCCAATTTGCAGGCTTTCGTCGCGGAAATTATGCCCAGGTTGACCTATCCGCAGGTAGTGATATAGTCGAAATTTGTTTTTTTGACTACCACGGAACTTCTTATTGAATCAGGCAACGTGTACATTGAAATGAAAAGAAACGTGGATCCTTATATTGCTTTTTTATGCATCTCTGCGTGGTCGTATGGCGGGAAAATCAGGATTAGTAGTACAATAGTAGTCTATAGTATTAGTAGTCTGTAGTAGTAATCTGTAGTTTGTAGTAGTGGTCAGTAGTAGTTTGTAGTAGTAGTCTTTAGTAGTAGTCTGTAATTTGTAGTAGTAATATGTAGTTTGTAGTAGTAATCTGTTGCTTGTAGTAGTGGTCTGTAGTAGTAATCTGTAGTAGTAGTCTGTAGTTAGTAGTCTGTAGTAGTAGTTTGTAGTAGTCTGTAGTAGTAATATGTAGTTTGTAGTAGTAATCTGTAGTAGTTAGTACTAATCCTGATTTTCCCGGCATATGACCACGCAGGGATGCATCAAAAAAGCTATATAAGGATACACGTTACTTTTCGTTTCAATGTACACGTTGCCTGATTCAATAAAAAGTTCCGTGGTAGCCAAAAAAACAAATTTCGACTATTTTTTTAGTTTCATGCAATTTGGGATGGGATAGATTATTTTACAGATTCTCTCCCATAAAAATATTCTGACAAGCCAATTTGGGGTGGAGGTCCTTTGGTATTTTGATAAAAAAATTACCCCCAAACTTTAAAAAGGTAGGTTATGTAAACAAGAAATTTTATACATGAAAATGTTACATCATGAATCGATTAATTAAACAAAAAATTTTAGAGACGTGCACTTCGCGTGACTTGGAAACGCTTGTCGGAAGCCCCAAAAACCAGTGGTAGAGGTACACTTCACATCATGGAAAAGGTATATGCTCAACAATATTACCCCTTTTCATAGCTAGCTTTATATAAAGTGTCGGCTACGTGACGAAGTGTATAAAGAAGCAGACCGTCCGATCTGACAAGATAAGCAACGTTGGGCCCGCAGGTTCTATTCCCACGAGAGTAAAAAAAGTAAAAAAAAAGTAGCTCAAATTTTTTGAAAAGTAAAAGTTTTACTCTCGTGGGAATCGAAACTGTGGGCCCAACGTTGCTTAACTTGCAAGATCGGACGGTCGACTTCTTTATACAATTCGCCATGTAGCCGACATTACTTATATAAAACAAGCTAATATAAAAATATAAAAATTTATAAAATTTTAGGTTTTCGAAAAATTGACCGATACTGATTCAGTCATCATGTCCGTTTTCTATCGTAGTGCTTTTGTAAAATGTATAGAAGATAAGAAAAAGAAATGCATGACTGGGTCGATTTCGACCATACGAGATCATGCTCATTTGCTTATAGATTTTATTGACGGCCTACTCAATATCATGTTCGATCAGCCGCTTCAAAAGCCCATCTATGACCCAGTTAGTTTAGGTATAGAGTTTCACAAAAAAAACTGATTCCGTCACGGCCTATACCAATCGATAGGGCTCGATGAGAGAAGAAAAATGACACCAAAATCATCGGGGTACCCTTCAAGGAAAATTTTTTAGGCCCATATCATGTTTTAATGTAAAACGATAATGCAATTTTATCGACATGTAAGAGGTTACCCTCATGGCCGAGTGGCTAAGACTCTCGGCTTAAATAAATTGTTTGCAGGTTCGATTCTTAACTGAAACCGAATGTTTTTGCCCCTGCCAAAAAAATTAGATTTTTTTCGAAAAATTAAATTTTTTTCGAATTTAGGCCGCCTTCATGCCAAACTTATCCCACTTGGCTTCGACCGAAGCATATGGCATAAACTGGGAGAAGCCTTTGCTGAAATCATGTTTTCACAAGATTGTGTGCGAGCCTATCCCCACGCTGCTAGTGCTTGGTCAACCTTAATTGTAGCTTGCACCGACAAGATGTACTCAAATAGTCGGGACAGAAGTCATGGACAGGTAAACACTGTTTGAAAACTTTTCTAAATTTGCGATTTTTAGCGCTTCTCTGACAGTTTTCTTCTCAACAATGTTGGTCCATCATTATCCCTCCCGTCATCGCCTTATATGCAGCAGAAGTCTCAACAGCAACACCGACGAAATGACTATAAAAACCAACGAGAACAACAAAGAAATTTTCAAAATGGAAGCGAAAGTGTTCGAGAAAGGGAACACAACTTTTATGGCACTCCAATACACGCCAAATACAACACCGAAACGCTCCAAATACAACACCGAAACGCTGGGATGGCTTTGTTCGAATCAGGAATTTCATTGACTCGTTATGATCCAAACCCTACTACGGATATTTTTTGAATGTATTGTATTTAGTTTTGATAAAATTTGTCATTAAAAAATGTACAGTGGCCTGTTGCTGAACTCGGAAAACGGAAAATTTTGGTATTTTTTGGAAAATTTCCATTTTCCATAAAACAATGTGAAACAACGGACTATCAAAATCCATAGTCTGTTTTCCATATTGGGGTTGCATCGATTCAAATTCAGTGTATGACTTTTCGACTGGATAAGGTGTTAATACAAAATCTGGAATCAGCTCGCCTGTTTCTTCGTCCATTTCTCGCAAAATTCCCTTCTGCTGGACATGAAGTGGTTCACTGGAATCCGGGACTGAGAGGCCTTTCACCACAGAAGAGTCTTTGCCTCCTAGAATCTTAATCATAATTTTCTCTGCCTAAAAAACAATTGTAATCAAGATTTCCTATTTGAGCAGTCAAATGGCCCTTTTTATAATAGGGTTCAACAAAGTTTCCGGAAATTTTAGGTCAAAAACCTTACCTCTGTCCATTTAGTGCTTCCCTAGCCGCTCTGTGCCCCTTTGTCTAGTTTCTCTTTTGTGGTGCTCTTCATCCTTGCAAAGGTTCCATCTCTTAGATTCTTAAAAAAATGAAATGTTTAAAGTTTAGATTGAAGTTTGTCGAAAAAATACGTTAAAAACATTTTGTAAGTGTCCGATTTTTTGTGCGCCGCCTTGTATATTCAAACAAAACTATAAATATCTTTTATTAAAGAAAATAAACCCGTATCAAAAAAGTAATAATACAATTTGTAAAGAGAATATTTATGTATCATTTTGACTTTCTTGGGAATTTTCAGCAGTAAATGACTCATCCATACTTTCTTCTTGTGAAACATTATTTTGATTTGATTCGTAGTTTTCCTCTTCTTCAAGCCATTCGCGATTCTAAAATAGCCACATGTGTTTTAATTTTGGCGTTTCGAATATACTAACACTTACCAATTCCTTCAACGATTGAGGTGGCAGTTGTTCTAAATTAGTGCCACTGCTACCACTACTATCCGCGTGCAAATCAAACATAGCGTTTCGTACAAAGGCGTTTGCGGCTCGCTGATTCAAGCTTGGCCGCAACTTTCTATCATCAAATTCTTTCAATTTGGCCATATACTTCTTTGTACGATTCTAAAAATATGAAAAATTATTTTTCTAAAAATGGTCCCCCATAACGATTTTTCACCAAAAATAACCAAAATTTCCTATTTTTTCACCAAAATTTTCCATTTGTTCTACAAAAATTCTAATTTTCTGAGCATTTTCAGCTTAAAAACAAGCGTTTATCAAAAAAATTTTCGCCTCGGCGCTGGATTTGACTATGACTAAAGTTTTTCCATCAAAATTGTCCAAATTTTTCCATTATTTACCCAAATTTGACATTTTTTAAACTAAAAGTTCTTCATTTTCTGAGCATTTTCAGCATATAAACAACCATTTTTCAACGAAAAAATTCGCCAGTGGCGCTAGTTTTTGCATTGACTCAAGTATTTCAACAAAATTTNTTACCCAAATTTGACATTTTTTAAACTAAAAGTTCTTCATTTTCTGAGCATTTTCAGCATATAAACAACCATTTTTCAACGAAAAAATTCGCCAGTGGCGCTAGTTTTTGCATTGACTCAAGTATTTCAACAAAATTTTCATCGAAAATTTCTTAGCGTTTTCCGCTTCAAGATGAATGTTTTTCAGCAAAAAAAGTTTTTCGCGCCTGTCGGTGCCAAAAACAGGGAAAATTTTTCAAAAAAATATAGGGGAGACCATTCCTTTAAAAAAAAATTTTTTGAAAAGGTTCCCCCCATTCTTGGAGACTGGCTACGACATTGAATTAGAGTAAACTAACAATTTCGTTTGTAAGCTCCTCATCACTCTTGGGATTCTTTCCTTGAGTACAAAGATACATCCAATATAAAGAATTGACAGAAAATAAAGTAGTCAAATCGCAACGAGCTTTTGTTAAAGGATCACGCTAAAATTAGAGAATTTTAAAGGGAAAATGATCTCTCGTCTAATAAATTATACATAGTGAACCAAAAAAGTGGCTTTTTTGTGATTTTTTGGGACCCGATTCATGAGGATTTTCTTCTCCATAACAAAAATTTTTTCACAAAAAGTAATGTTCTACAAAGTTGTTCCTGATATCACGACAGACAACTTTGTAGAATCATTTTTTGTGAAAAAATTTCTGTTATCAGGGGACAAGCGTTCGCGGAAAAACGTCATAAAGTTAGGGGTCAGACCGACAAAAGTTCGGAGATACTACTCCTGTCAGATTTTGCGTTTTTTGAATTGAAAACATCGAAAAAGCAAAATCCGACAGTGGTAGTGTCCCGAACTTTTGGGCGTTTTTCTCCAAACTTTTGCCTCCTGATATAAAGAAAATCCATACGATCTGGGTCTTAAAAAATCACGAAAAGCCACTTTTTTGGCCCACTCTATATAAAAATACTAAAATCCTCGTCCATTTTGAATATTTTTTGCACAGGTTTACTAAAAAGATACCTTTAGATGTTCACTATAAGGAACACTCATAAATAGGTTAGCGGCGTCTTCAACTTTATTAAGAGCCTCGTGAAATTTCGTCAACTGTTCAACCAATGAAGGAGGTAGTGATTCTTGATCGTGTTCCATTATAATCTTTGAAAATGCAAATTTTGATCTCCTAAAAAACACGAGATGGCTACTAAAAAAAGTGACTTTGTTTTTTTGGGACTCGGATTTTTTCTCTCTAAAAGTGATCCTGGTAATTTTATGCTGGTAACAGGGATGTCTCACGACCACGCAGGGATGCCGTTCCGGTTCCTAGAAAAATGGACCTATCTATAACAATTTATTCCAAAATAAATAATTCTTTTTTTTATTTTATAGCTGAGTATTTTTTCTACAAATCGTGGAAAAAATTTTGTTCAAAAACTTTCATAGCGTTCTATGGTCAAGGAACCGGAAAATGTTTCCTGATTCAGAGAAAAAATGTTCTTTTGAAGTGAGAATTTTTTTATCTGAAAATCACTTTTCTAGGGGGCAGTTTTATGTGAGAAATTGGAAGCATTTTCAGAATGCGCGGAATCAGCGTCATAATTTTGGTCCAAATTTCGGGAGGGGATTATTGGAGTTAGGGAAGATTGTGGACTTTTTCTTTAAAATTTTCATGGTATTTATGACTATCCCCCAGGCTGTAAACAAAAAAAATTAATTTTTCATCTTTTTTAGGCTTTAGTTTAGGCCTAGGCTTAGGCCTAAGCCTTTAGTCTAAAACCAAAGCCTAAAAAAGATGAAACTTTGATTTTTTCAGTCTGGGAGCGGGGGATTCTGCATAAATTTATGCAAAATCCCCCGTAGGGGATAGTGCATAAGTGCCTTTTCATTTTTAAACCTGAAAAATTAAAAATTTTCAGGATTTGGTGGATTTCCCACAGACCCCCTATAATTACGACGCTACGTGCGATCGATTAACCGTATAAAATTACCCCTAGAGGGGGATCATTTTAAGAAAAAATTTCCGCTCCCAAAAACCACAAAAGTGCATTTTTTGGGCCACAAGAGGTCTGAACTGGGTTCAACGCAAGTTTTAATTTTTTAAATCATTAAAAGCGATTTGGGAGTTTTTGTATGACTGTTAATACTAAAGCGAAAACCCTGAAAATTATAAATAGAATTTTATAAAATCACCATGTATTATGATTTCGTTTAAAATTGTATCATGCGTGATTGAGAGTCTTCAGAAAGGCACTAGGAAGTTGATTAATGTTTCGAAACATCAACTTTTATGATTTTTTTATCCCCGTAATCTTGTATAAAATTAAACGAGAAATGTCTGTCTGTTTGTGTCACCGAATTTTGTAACCTTAAGTGCAGTCCCGTTACGACTTAAATTTTTGGAAAGAGCTCGGTGAGAGAAGAAAAACGACACCAAAATCATGGGGGTACCCCCTCTGAAAAAATTTAAAAATTCAATTTTTTATTTTGCTTTTTCAGCTTATGTATTTTGTCAGAAGATAGTACGATATTGCTTTCAATTCTAAAAAAATTCGAAAAAATTGAAGTCCTTGAGCACCGAAGGTGCTCGGCCTCCCGGTTCTCGCTTCGAAATGTCAAGTTTCGAAACATCAACTGACCCACTAGGACAAGTTCTCCAGTTCAAAAAACTATTCAGGCTGCGTGCTAACCGTCTCGAACAGTGGTCGAGATGCTAAACATCTCGAATTACCACTAATTTGAGATGCTAAGGGCCGCCGTTTTACAACGGCCGAACGCGGCCCAACTGATAACGCGCACCCTAAATGTCTCGAATTTACAATAATTGGAGACGTTAAATGTCTCGAATTAAATAAATCGCGTTCGAGATTATTTTGAGACATCTGTCTCAATTCGAGACTATTTGAGATATTTACCGAGCAGCCTAAACGTCTCGACCAGCTGAGAGCTATTTCAATTGTTGACTAGAAAATAAAGTGGGTAAGAGGCGATCTATACTTCACTCGCGAGTGCTGTGAGTAAGGTAAATTTACTCGCAGCGATCACTTGCTCTTAGTCCATTTTTTCAAAAACGACTAAAAATATTTTTTTCGTGTTCAAAATATTTTTTTCACGTAGGTAGCCCCCCTGTTTGGGTAAACTTTTTTTTGAAAAAATTTCCCTGGCCCCTACAAAATTTAAAAAAATTGACTCCGAGTAAATCTTGCGTTATCGCATTTCGAAATCCGATCACAAATTATGATATTGGCCTGAACGAAAACTTTTGATCAGACGACCCAGATGGCCGAGTGGGTAAAAGGCTCCTCTATGTTTGAGGGGGCCGGACTCGCGAGGGTTCGAGCCCGGCCTCCTCCGACTGGATTTTGTCTATAATCCTCGCGAGTACTCATAACCTTTCGCCCATCGAAACATTGCGAGTAAACTCGCACGAGTAACAAATATAGCTGGAAGCAGCAAGTACTCGCGGCCCTTAGTCAACAATTGAAACAGCCTCAGAGGCCTGTTTCAACGGTGTAACTTGATGAAAACATGATTTTTATACTAATCGTGGCAAAAAGCGTGACAAATCCTTTAAAATGAACTAATATTTTCTTTTTTGACCATGTTAGCTTATGCCGCATAATTTATTTTATCATAAAGGAGAAAGGAAAATATTAGTTCATTTTAAAGGATTTTTTACGCTTTTTGCCACTATTCGCATAAAAATCATGTTTCATCATGTCTTGTAACACGACTGATAGCGCGCACCCTAAACAACGATTTCACAACTGCTAGCGTCGTAAAATCGTTTCACGACTGCTAGTGTTCACCATTAGCATTTTAATAAGAAGTATTTCTTTAAGCTGGAGACCGAGCGCTGTAGGCTGTTGTTATTGATGTTTCGAAACCTTTTTTTAAATGTTTTTGAGGGTTTCTTCGGAAACACGAAATGCCAATCCTGATAGTTGTGGTGTCGTTAGAAAGCTGGATTTCATAGCAATCGAGTGACACCAAAATCATTCCATAACTCTGCGGAAATATTGCATAATTAGTCAAAAAATGTCGAAAAACTGACATTTTTGACTAATTATACAACTCCTCAACCATAAAGAGTTATGGCATGATTTTGGTGTGATTCGATTGCTACGAAATCCAACTTTCTAACGACACCAAAACTATCAGGATTGACTTTGTATTTCCGGAGAAATCTTCAAAAACGTTTTGAACATCAAACGACCCCGTTGGCGCTCGGTCTCCAGCTTATAACGTATTAAACGTGAACCATTTTTAGTTGTGAACAATTGTAAATTTGAAATGGCATCTGATATGAAAATGGAAGTTGATGAAAGTGGAACCAGCTCATCCGCACTAGCGAAAAAACGCTTTGAGGTTAGTTTTTATTTTTAATCCTTGTGAATTTATATGTTTCTTAAGGTCAAAAAATGGAATGCCGTTGCTTTATGGGCTTGGGATATTGTTGTTGATACATGTGCAATTTGTCGCAACCACATTATGGATTTATGCATTGAATGTCAAGCGAATCAGGTAGTTTTTATGAAAATATATCCTCCATGAAGTAGCATTAAAAAAGATCACTAAAAATGTTCAAAATTGTCAATTTTTTCATCATTTTTCGCCAAAAATTTTACACTTCAGCCCCTCTGAAATTTTTTCTGGCTACCTCTCTGGTTTTCCATGGTAATTTTACGACAGGGCAATTTTTCGCGATGATGATTGTCTACATGCACCTTTTTTAAGGTATTTTTTTAGTCATCAGTGACCACCGAAGAATGCAATGTTGCATGGGGCGTCTGTAATCATGCGTTTCACTTTCACTGCATTTCACGTTGGCTTCGCACTCGACAAGTTTGTCCATTGGATAATCGTGAATGGGAATTCCAGAAGTATGGTCACTAATCAATCGGTTATATTGAGACGGGTGTTCAGAATGTTTTTTTGTGTTTCTATTATTACTATGTTGACCTTGATAATTTGAAGTGATGAAGTGGCAGTATTTAAAAAAATAAATTTTTCTAATTATCTGCAATGTGAATTATACAGGGTGCGGCAGAATAAATCGGTCACCTGAAAATGTTCATTTTATCTATTATTTTGTTCATTCTTACATGCGATTCCATTAATTTTAAGTTTGATTCATTCGATTATGTCCCTATTTTTAGCTAAGAAGGAAGGAATTAAGACCCTCGATCATTAGAATGTATCAAAATGGAATTCTTATGTGAGAAATATCCAGGCTTGATGTTCCAAAATCTACCGTTATCGATGATATTAAGCGCTTCGAAGAAACCGAACTAATGAAGACCGTGCAGGAAGAGGCAGAAAAGGGCTGCAAGAACCATAAAAAATTTGAGGAATTCTCAAACGGAATCCAAAGACCAAAAAACTGGGGATTTCCTATAGATCAGTGCGTAGAATTCTTGATAAAGAGCTTGGGATGAAACCAAGTTCAAGAAGCGTCAAAAGTTAACGGCAAAAGCTAATTGTTATGGTTTCAATAAAAATCCCTATAAAGATGTGTGATCATGAACATTCTCATGTGACCGGTTTATTCTGCCGCACCCTGTTTATTTGGCACATATCAAGTACCGGATGTTCTCAAAAACCGTCATTTTTTGGCGAAAAATTTTCAAAATGACTCATGGGTAATTTTATGCGAGAAATCGATTGTGCGCATCGAAACCCCTTGAAAATGCTTCCCAGACCATGAAATATCCAATTGGAATTCCTACCGAAAATAACTAAAAAAATACGAAACTCGTATATTTCATGACCTGGAAGGCGTTTTCAAGGGGGCTCGATGCGCGAAATTGATTTCTCGCATAAAAATACCCCTGAGTAATTTTAGAGAAAAAATTTTATTGGAAAATTTTCGCCAAAAAATGACCAAATGGCGGTTTTTTGTCACACCCTCTATGTTTTTGAGGATTTCTTCGGAAATACAAAACCCAATCCTGATAGTTTTGATGTCGTTAGAAAGCTGGATTTCGTAGCAATCGAATGACACCAAAATCATGCCATAATTCTTTCTGGATGCAGAGATATTGCATAATTATTAAAAATATCGAAAAATTGATATTTTTTACTAATTATGTAATAACTCCTAAACCAAGAAAGTGTGATGGCATGATTTTGGTGTCATTTGATTGCTACGAAATTCAGCTTTCTAACGACATCAAAACTATCAGGATTGGGTTTTGTATTTCCGAAGAAATCCTCAAAACATAAAAGACGTTTCGAAGTGTCAAGTTTCGAAACATCAAACGACCAAAATGTGTCATATGTGAAGATTCTTTTTCCGTTAAGCCCGGGACCATTTAAAACGAGTTGAGTCTCTCTTTTTTTCGCTCAAGCACTTCCGGCCGTCACCGTTTATGGAATAATTCGAACAAAAGCATAAAAAAGTGGCTGGAGCTTTGTGAATATTTCAGTGATGTGGGGATGGAACATCGTCGATGTCGTAGTTGTGGCTTCGTCGCAAATTGCGCTTTCATTCTTTTCTCGTAGTCCCCCATTGGATTATCGATCGAGTGTTTGCTTGCTCTGACGGCGACGTGGTCTGGCCAGAAGCCGATTTTGGCTTGTCGGTCTGGCAGTCGGTCAGCCGAGAAAGAAAGAAGAGAAAATGCATGCACTCTTGAAATCCGCATGGCACTTTTTAGGCTTGTAATATTTTCTGGGTAGCTTCTTGGAGGCAGTACTTGGTGACTTGGAAGAAAAATATATACAGGGTGTATAAAAAATCGGAATTTGGGCGATTTTTTCATTTTTTTCTTCAAAAATTCTAAAAATATGACCTATATAAGGGTAATTTTATGCGAGAGATCAAAATCAAATTTTGCTCAAAATCGAATTTTTTGCTCAAAAATTGAATTTTTCTCAAAATTGAATTTTTAATTTTTTGTACTACAAATTTCCATATCTTATATTTCTTAAATTCTTCAACTTCCTGCATTTTTTAGTTGTTGCAGATCACTCTTATCAGCAAATCAAACAGATAGATTATTTTCATACGCCAAAATTATTTTGTCGTAAAAATTTTCGCCTTCTTTTTTAATATAACTTTTTTTTCATAAGAATTTCTTATTCAAGTAAATGTCGATAGATTATTTAAATATTTATGAGGTCTCGGCAGTTTGATCGGATGAAAAAGAGAATTCTTTGCAGGCAAGGACATACTCTCCTCGGATTTTTTTAGTCTTTCTACATAAGCTACTTGACACTATAAGAAATTGGATTTTTGCAAAAAATTTTTCTGCTCGCAAAAATGTTGCCATCGTGTTGATATTCATAAAATTCATGAAAAATGGAGTATTTTTTGTTTTGACGTGAAATTTTGAATCGTTGTAGTTTTTTTAGATAATTGCGTTTGAAATTTTGAATTTGTGACAAGCTTGTCGTTGTAATACATAAACTTTTTGAAGTTTTTTTTTTGTGAATTTTGAAATTTATTTATTACAACGAAAACTTGCAATTTGGTGTTTTGCAGAAAATTTTAATTTGCACCAATTAAACTCCGGTGGACGCCAAAAAAGTTGGCCACCCATAGCCTAGTGGTTATGGAAGCCACCCGTCCGATCTGGCAAGTTAAGCAACGTTGGGCCCGCAGAGGTCCAATTCGACCCCCATAAAGTTATTTTAGAAAAAAATAAAAAAATTTTTTGGCGAAAATTTGGTCGAAAAATCGCAAAAATTCAATTTTTTTAGTCACCTTGTATTTATTCAGCTGCACACAATTTTCATGGAATATAAGCATAGGGCAGGTCTCTTCTCTATTTTGGAATTATCATAATCGATTTTTTGAACGGGACGTGGAAATTTATTCAATATGATGATTTGGATTTGTTATATTTTCTCCGTATGTTTAACACTTTGAACTCACTATGATGTCCTTTTTATGTTGTTCTAACTTTATTTAACTTGACTTAATACGGTTTCAAAAACGAAATTTTGAAAAATTTCCGATTTTTTTATGTGAAAATATAGAATTCTATTAGGGACTTCGTAAGACCATATAAGAGCGTTGCGATCAGGGGGCGAAAAGGTGCCACCACCCATAACCCACCCATCACCCAGGGTGGATCACCCAAATCACCTATCACCCACTGGGTGAATCACCCACAATCACCCATCACCCACTGAGTGATGGGTGGGTGAATTTTGGGTGCTATCACCCATTTTTTCGCCCCCTGGTTACGACCGGTTGCAACGCTCGTGTAAGAGCTCATGCAAGAGCTGTACAAGAGCGCGTTGCAACGAAATCGGGCAGACTAGACTCGAATGAAACGAAAGGTTTGAAACGATAAAAATGAAACGATTTCATTTCCAGACAGCGTCCGAAAACGAGTTTGAAGTTGTCTGAATATTGACACGAAAACCCTGAATTTGGTTTCGTAAAACGATACGAATGACACGAAACAGATGAAGTGATATGAATGAAACGATACGAATGAAATGATTTCATTTCCTGACGGCGTCAGGGGGAATCATCCGGAAACGGGTTTGAGTTCATCTGAGTATTGACACGAAAACCCTGAATTTGGTTTCTTTCCATTATGTCGTTTCATTCTTGTCGTTTCATTCGTATCGTTTTATTTAATCGTTTCATTCGTATCGTTCCAAACGGTTTGAATTTGCCTGAATATTGACACGAAAACCCTGAATTTGGTTTCATTCCATTATGTTGTCTCATTCGTATTGTTTTATTCGATCGTTTCATTCGTATCGTTCCAAAAGGTTTGAATTTGCCTGAATATTGAATTTTGAGCAAATATTCGATTTTGAAGAAAATATTCGATTTTAAGCAAAAAATTCGATTTTGAGCAAAAAATTCAATTTTTTTTATCAAAGATTCAATTTTGGAACTAAAATTCATTTCTTGAGCGAAAATTTAATTTTGAGCAAAAAATTCAATTTTTGAGCAAAAATTTCGATTTTTGAGGAAAAATTTTGATTCAATTTTGAGAAAAATTTGATTTTGAGCAAAAAATTCAATTTTTGAAGAAAAATTCAATTTTTATGAAAATTTTTTTTTCTTTTGCTTCTTTTTTCCCATCCTTTTTCAAGTGCAATTTGTTCCTGTTGATTTTTCTTATGCATACACGACTTATCCGACATGCTGAAGCTGCTGCCGCGACCCTTAATTAGTGATTTCCCATGAGGAACGCAACTCTACGTTAGCAACTTTCAGTTGTATGGCGAAAGTGTTGATATATTAGATTGGTTACAACATAGTCTTTCCGTTCATCTTATTAGATTAGTTCTCGGAGTAATATGTCGCTATATAAATAAGCCTTCTTAAGCATGTTTTATTAGTGAACATCCGGTACTACTAACAAGTAAACATCACTAACTTGGTTTCCTAGATGTTGACAAAAAGTAACAAAAAAAATTTGTTATGGTGCCTCTATAAACGTACTATACGAATTTTTTCTTCACTCGTTTGCAATAACAACAGCAAAAAAAGGTTTAAAATAAATATATTCTTCCTTATAAGCAAAATTTGAAAATCTTAAATTAACTGCATCGGTGGTGCAGTGGATACGCTTCCACTTCGTAGCTTTTGGGGTTCGATTTCCCACTGCCGTCCAATTTTTTTTGCCTTTTTCCAACTTCTTTTCAATTCTTTTTTAAATTGTTTTTTATGTATTTTTATGAAAATTTTATTTGAAATATTTTTCAATAAATAATATTTAAAAAATGAAAATAAAGCGAAAAAATGAAAAAAAATTCGTAAAAATTAGATAAAAATAAAATTTTGGTGATAAAATTTTCATTAAAATATTATAAAAAAACAATTTAAAAAAGAATTGAAAAGAAATTGGAAAAAAGACAAAAAAAATTGAACGCCAGTGGGGTTCGAACCCCAGCCAAAAAGAATACAAGTCGGAAGCATATCCACTGCACCACCGATGCAGTTAATTTAAGATTTTCAAATTTTGCTTATATTATTTTAAACCTTTTTTTACATTTTTTATTGCAAACGGTGAGGAGTGGAGGGATTCGTATAGTACGTTTATAGAGGCACCATAACAAACATTTTTTGATACTTTTTGTCTAAATCTAGAAAATCAAGTTCGCGACATTTTCTACTGTGTTTTTTACCGTGTTTTACTGTGACCCTATGTTTTTTCTCAGTCCGGATGGAAAAAGTTGCCAATTTTTGTACCATTCGGAAACACAGTTGCACAACCCCGGTACCCCCCGGTAAAATTCGACCAGGGGGTAGGTCATGGGGTAGGGAGGGGGTGGATCATGAAGTGGGGAGGGGGTAGGTCATGGAGCGGAAGGGGGTAGGTCATCTGTGCAATTGTGTTCGGAAAGATGATGAAAATGGCATTTTTTGTTTTTACAGTAAATTCTGAATCGTTATAGTTTTTGAGAGAATTGCGTTTGAAGTTGACGATTTTTGAAATTTTGTGTATTACAACGAAGACTTGTATCTGATAGTTTTTTTCCCTTAATCAATAAAATCTGTATATTGAGAAGAAAATAATTCAACAACCTTGAACATTTAGCAAAAAATAAATACAACATTTTTTATAACTCGACGAGACGAATAAAATGACACCAAAATTATCCAATTTGAAAATTATTTTGGGTTATTGAAACGAAAATTCTGATTCTTGTTTTCGTTTCAATAACCCAAAACAATGTTCAAAATGGATAATTTTAGTGTCATTTTGTTCATCTCATTTAGCTATAAAAAATTAAAAATTCGATTTTTCAACCAAAATTAATTTTTTGAGCAAAAATTCAATTTTCCGACCGCAATTGGATTTTTTAACAAAAATTCGATTTTTGACGAAAAATGCAATTTTTGAATCAAAATTTGATTTTTGCGCAAAAAATCGATTTTCCGACCAAAATTCGATTTTTGATAAAAAAATTTTGATTTTTCACGAAAAATTCAATTTTTTAACCAAAATTCGATTTTTTTCTCCCACAAAAATGGCATGTGTTTAAATTTCTGTCTAACTTTTTCTCGTATTCATCTTTATGCCCATTGTTGGTCTTTGTGAATAGGCGGAAGAAAAAGAAGTGCTCTCAAGAAAACTCGTTTTTTTTTGACTGGCATTTATGTGCAAGCCATAGTTTGGATTCCCCAATGGGAAAAAAGCCCGGCAAAAGATCGAATGGCTTAGTCAGGGATTACTCTTTCCTCTTTTTTATCATGTATGCATGAAATTGTAGCCATAGACTTGGTCAACTCTCTTTTATGACGAGATTCCAAAAAGTGGGGCGCTCGTGGCCTAATTTCTAAGTTAACCCCATCATCCTCTTCCTGTGTACTGTTTACCGCCTCCTGAAAAAAAATTTCATCTAAAACGGTTTTTCCTAGCAAGATAAAGTCCATCAATTTACTACTAGACCTGATAGGAAATTTTTAGGGTATAGAAGCAAAAAAGGGACAAGATTCGGAGGTCCCAAATTGTGTAATATACAGGATGTCCCAGTAGGTTGGGACTATCATTGATTTGAGGGCATACTTGAATAGGGGGTCATAATTACGACCCCCCTGCGCCGTGAGGGTCTCGAAAAATGGGGGGGGGACTCCGAAAGGCAAAAATTTCCTTTAGACCCCCGCGCAGCATGAGGAGGTTTACGATCCCCCTATTCAACTAAATTTGAGGGTTTCTCGTCATCCAATCGGACAACGTAAAAAAACCGTATCAAAAAATCTTTTAACAGTGATGAGAAATAGAATTGTCAAAATTGAGAAAAAATAATAAAGAATTTACAGTTGTGGGGGGCGAGTGGCCCTCAGTGGCGCAGTAGGTTGCGTATTTGGCTGCTGCCCGAAAGGTCGCTGGTTCGACACTCAGCTTCGTCGCTTGGTTTTTGCTATTTCTAATAGAATTGTCAAAATTGCGACCAAATTTTTGGGCAAAAACCAAGCGACGAAGCTGAATATCGAAAAATT
>OZJO01019439.1:0-20700 GCA_900406225.1 Acrobeloides nanus | reverse complement strand
GCTTCAAAATGACACCAAAACCAAGTCAAACGGATTTATGTATAAAAAGTTATGATGAAAACTCTGCTAGAAATGGTCTCCCGAGTGCTGCTGCTAAGTTGACTCCCCCTTTAAAACATCTTTTTTAAGAAAACAGAGCTTTATGTTACAAAACGTGACACAAAATTTTTTAAGGATTATTACTTTTTCATGCGATTTTCTCGTTTTTCTATCGATTTTCATCAAAAGTAACCTTTACGAAAATTGTAGATGAAATCAAGCTCTACAACTTTGGTAAAAGAGATTTTGAACGAATCCTTCTAGAAATTGATAAAATTCATTTATCAAAATAAGTTACATGACACCCAAAGCTCGATTTTCTCGAAAAGTTTGTTTTAAATCACAATAAAATAATAAAATTTGCCTGTTGACCATATAGCAAAGAGACTAATTTTGGCAATTATACTATCTTGATCGAAAGGATAAAACAACTGAAGAATAAAACCAATATCCCAAAATACACATTTTTTGATCAGATAAAGTAACCAGCATCTAAATTTTATGCCATATATTATTTATAAATTATGTTATACTTAATCTTTGAGGAAACCCTGATTTTTTGGTGTGTACTATAGGTATGACCCCCACCGTAGAGGGTCGAAAACACGAAAAAAATCCTCTTTATGTCAGGCCAAAAGCCGACCAAAAATTACACAATGGTTCACCTTATGATGTTGGGTTGGTACCCTGCTCCATGTGTGTAGGATCCCCCTTTAAATTAGGAGAGAGCAGTGGCGTGTTTAGAGGGAGATTTGGGGGAGGGCATAGCCCCCCAAAACCGAAAATTTCTTAAGAAAAATGGCTTTTTTGGCCAAAATTCGATAAATTTCGTTAGACAAATGAAATTTTTACCTAGGTGGCCCCCCAAAACTAAATCCTGGACACGTTACTGGGGGAGATTAACTAGCAACACGCATCTTCCAAAAACCCAACTAGCAAAAAAAATTTCCGCGCGTGAAGCCGGGCTCAAAAAAATTTTCCGCGCACTAAAAAATTTCCGATTACTGATCTAGGCGAGGATAATATAAAAAATTACATGACATCAATAATTCCTAGTGCAAAAAAAAGAATATAATAAGTTGAATCGTATGGTCGAATTTTTCGTTTTAGCCATAACGAAATAAGAACTGTTATATAAAGTGGGATACTGACGAGCAAGCTGAATAATGAAACAGCCTGTGTTAAATGAGCATAGATATCAATTAATTCCATATTTGTGGAGTCTTTTCAACTAACCTGTTCGAAATTTACTCCTTCAGCCTATGAAAAAGTTTAAAAATAAAATGTGTAAAATAATGTTATAATAATAATCAATTTCACTCAGAACATATGGGGGGCTGAGCACCGTTTGGTTCGTTTACAGGTGTTGATGTACAGGGTATTTAAGATGAAACCTACCTATTTTATTTTGACATAACTTTTTTCTGGAAAAGTATTCTTAATTTCCGACTTTTGGAAAATAACGAGCTAATTTGTCCATTTTATGCATGTTTTTTGTTTTTGAAAATCTTAACTTACGGGCAAAAAGTTTTCGCCCGGGCTGGGATTCGAACCCGCCCCTTTATGAGCAAAAAGCGA
The DNA here is from genome assembly GCA_900406225.1 of Acrobeloides nanus. Lineage (NCBI taxonomy): Eukaryota > Metazoa > Nematoda > Chromadorea > Rhabditida > Cephalobidae > Acrobeloides > Acrobeloides nanus. The sequence continues at coordinate 19,083 of OZJO01019439.1, read as the reverse complement.
GAACCATATCACTCGGCTATGAAGGTCGGTTAGTCAATCGTTTAAAATTTCCCGAAGAAACTGACTTTCATAGCCGAGTGGTATGCTCTCGCTTTTTACTCATAAAGGGGCGGGTTCGAATCCCATCCCGGGCGAAAACTTTTTGCCCAAAGTCAAGGTTTTCAAAAACAAAAAAACATGCATAAAATGGACAAATTAGCTCGTTAACTCCAAAAGTCGGAAATTCAGAATACTTTTCCAGAAAAAAGTTATGTCAAAATAAAATAGGTAAGTTTCATCTGAAACACCCTGTACACCTGTTCGATGTTTTGTGAGTTAATTTTTTCTAAATTACATTTTCGGAAAACTAAACGCAAAATAGATTTTGTTCAAGGTGCTTTAGGCCGGACACAAATTGTCTTACCACCTCATGAGGTCTCAAGTTACCGTACTTTTATCGTACTTTTTCATTCAAAATGCATTAAAAAGTACGACTCGAGACCGCAAGTTGTTGTACTTTTTGTCGTACCACGGTACGACAGAAAGGTACAACAGTACGATACCAAAGTACGACGACAACTTGCGACCAACCTTAAAGGGGGAGGGTGCAAATTTCTCCAAAATTTGAAAGATGACCTTCTAGGGGTAAAAATAGGGTGAAAAATCAATTGCGCGTACTGCCAAATTGCGAAAACGCTTCCTTGACCCTGATTCAGGGAAGGAATCGGTGTATTGAAGAGAAAATCGAGCATTTTCGGATTTTTATGAGAAAATCGTCGACTCTTAGGTTTTTCTAGGGAATCGATTGCGCGCATTCCCGAACCTTGAAAACGCTTCCTTGACCTGATTCAGGGAAAGGATACGTATCTACGTAAATAAATTGATTTCGCTTCAATACACCGATTACTTCCCTGAATCAGGGTCAAGGAAGCGTTTTCAAGGTTCGGGAATGTGCGCAATCGATTCCCCGCCTAGAAAAAACCTAAGAATCGACGGTTTTTTCATAAAAATCCGCAAATGTTTGATTTTCGCTTCAATATATCGATTCCTTCCCTGAATCAGGGTCAAGGAAGCGTTTTCACAATTTGGTAGTGCACGCAATTGATTTTTCACCCTATTTTTACCCCTAGAAGGTCATATTTCAAAAAAAAATTTTTTGGAGAAAGGATCCTAATTTGCACCCCTTTAATATGATAAATATACAGAGTGGGCTTAAATAATCCGCCCCCATATCGAACGGATTTCCTATAAGTTTGATGCAAAGTTTTAGGAGCTAATTTTATGCGCAGAATCAATTGCACGCATTTTCTAAACATGAAAAAATTACACTGACCCTGATTTAAGCTATTTTCGCTTCAATACACCCAAATCTTCCCTGAATCAGGGTCGATGGAGCATTTTTGAATTCTGTTCTAAAAACCATCTCTCAGGGGTAATTTTATTCGTGAAATCAATTTAGTGCATTACCAAGACGCAAAAATGCTTCTCTAAGTCAGAAATTGCCTCTAGTAAATGATTTTTATATCAGGATTCTAAATAGCCACCTGAACCTGATTCAGGGAAGAAGTGGGTGTATTGTATTGAAGCGAAAATTGCCTAAATTTAAGTTAGGGTAATTTTTTCATGCTTTGAAAATGCGCGCAATTGATTCTTCGTATAAAATTAGTCCCTAGAACTTTGCATCAAAACGATCAAAACTCATAGAAAATCCGTTTCATATTGAGGAGGGTTATTTAAGTCCACCCTGTATTTATATCTAATTTACTTTTCAATACCCTAAAAAATTTAAAAAATTTATTTTTGACTTTATGTTTTTGGAGATAACGTAAGAAATAAAGTTTAAGAAGTGAATATTTAAACTAACAAGGAATGCTCCACATAGAAAGCGCTCATCTTGACAAGAGGCCTAGTGGGTTTGAAAATACTCGGCCTGAAAACAATTATGGCATATGTTTCGGATCCGAACCAAAAGAAAAATTTTTGGCTACGGAGCGCTTAAGGTTTTTCCTTCGTAACAATGTCTAACTTTATTTGAATCGAAATTAAGTCTCTGTGTTGCAGTGGTGAAGCATTCGGCTGTTTTCCACAATGGGGCGGGTTTCGACCAGGGCTGTCAAAAAACTTACAAATTGGTAAGTCTGGGCTTACCGATTTGTAAGTTTTTTGACAGCCCTGGTTTCGACTCCCAGATCCGACAAAGGTTTTTGCGGAAGCCAAAAATTTTCTTTTGGTTCGGATTCGAAACATATGCTATAATTGTTTTCAAGCCGAGTACTTTCAAACCCACTAAGCCTCTTGTCAAGATGAGCGTTTCTTACGTTATTCATTCCTTATAAGAGGCCGATTCAAAATAAGACCAAAAACCGTCTAGAAAACTCTTTCTTAGAAACTAAGGTATACTTAAGATAATTCTTTCCTAGAAACTAACGTATACTTAATATAAATCTTAAACATAACAAATATTTTTATGCCAAATACATATCATTATATACAGAAAATATAATTGAAAGCTATGACAAAACGATCAGATGTGTGAAATATGAACAAACAAAATGATTATGTTTTACAAGATCTTCTTGCACTTACAAGATCTTCTACTTTTGACTTGAAAATGTCGTTTTGTTATGTCATTTGTTTTGAAATACAAGGTACCCAACAAAAAATTCAATTTTGTGATTGTAGATAAATTGCATTTTCTTAGGTAAAAAGTATTCTTTTGACCAACTTCTTTTTTGGAACAGGAGCCAAAGCTCTTAAATTTTTAGGAAACCAACTTTGGAACCGGAATCGATTTATTCTAACCGTCCTTGCACATCACTGAAAGTAGCTAGATATCTAGTATAAGGTTTTAGGGGTAAGAGTGGAAAAAGGTTTCTTGGAGTAAAATTTGTTGACAATCCTTGAATTAAAGCAAAAAACCAGTGGCTCAGGCGTAATTTTTATTTTAAAAATGCTTGTTTCTAACAAGGAAACTGTCAGTACATGTCCATCAAAATTTTTTTCGAAACATAGCTATTATTGTAGAGCATAGTCACTTTGCCTTTAGAAAAAATAAAATTAACGCGCCATTCGTTAAGCCTAAGGAGATAGAGCTCATCGAAGTTTAACTTAAAACTCACTATCACTTAGTTTGAAAAGAAGCCTTTTATAAATTTGCCTCGGTGGTGCAGTGACAAAGCAGCGGCTGCTTTGCTACAAGTTTGCGGGTTCGATTCCTGTTTGTTGCTTTAGGTTTTTTCAAATATTTTATTTTACAAAGTAAAAAGACATAAGATTATTTGATTCGAACCCGATCAAACTTGTTTCAAAGTCGCTGCTTTGTCACTGCACCACCGAGGAATATTTATAAAAAGCGTCTTTTCAAACTAAGTGATAGTGAGTTTTAAGTTAAACTTCGATGAGCTCTATCTCCTTAGACTTAACGAATGGCGCGTTAATTTTATTTTTTCTAAAGGCAAAGTGACTATGCTCTACAATAATAGCTATGTTTCGAAAAAAATTTTGATGGACATGTACTGACAGTTTCCTTGTAAGCAGAAAATTACGATTTTTGGTTAAAAATGGAAAAGTTTGGATATTATTGTTGAAAAAATGGATAATTTTGGTGAAAAGTCACAATGGAGGAAATTTTCGAAATCTAGGTCAAGTTTTGGGGTAGTTCAGAGATCTAGTTGGTTTTGCCCACTTCCTACAGAAGTGGGCAATTTTTTGAGGGCCGGAAAGAGTTCGGAAAGTTCAGCGTTGGGCTTGGGGAGCAAAAAACGAAAATGTTGTACTGGGATCGATTTTTAGCAAATTTTTGAAATGTGGGAGCAATCAAAAAACAACCTGTATATGTTGTCGATGAAATACAATATAAAATTTTTTAACATTCCAACTTCGCACGCTGAGCTAGTGTGTTTATAGTTTGAAGCTACCGATGTCGAGATAATTTCGAGATTGCTTATTATTACGAAAGCATGCACGTCAGTATCATCCCTTTGATAGAAACAGACAATAATAAGTAACTACAACTTTAGTCACAAGTAATCACTTCCTAAGTCAGCATTATTTCAAAGAAACACCAAATAATTATGTAGGAATATTACTTAAGGGCATTTCAATTTTGAATCAAATCCTCAACGCGCTGGTTTTATTATTAACTTTTATAAGAAGGATAATGAAGAAACTTGTGACAAGAGAAAGTATAAATACAACATTTTTTGATTCTGCTAAAAAAATAGTTTAGGCGTTGGAGATTATCTGTGCTTTTACCGTATTAAAATCAACAACGTCCTTAAAAAGTTATAACCATCCGTAAGGCCGCCTCGAAAAACCCCGTGACGGTAACGAAAGGCCTAGTGCCCAAAAATGGCAACGTTTTTCCGACCGGGCGATCCTTTCAATCAAAGATAAGTAATCAAAGAAAAAATTTTATAGACCACTTCGTAATTGAATTTATTTTTTTAAGGATAAAAACATATAAAAGCTATTAATTTTTTGATTTCCTGCGCACATAATAAACATTATCTCTCCTAGAAGTACAAAGCACTAAAAAGCACAATGAATATGTCTTCGCCTTCTTTTTCCCATTTTTTGTTAATTTTTTAAGCTTGTTATTAGCTTTTATTTTGTTTGATTTTTCTTGAAACACTGGGAATGCTGCCTGTGAGCTCCATGGGGTTCGAAAAATAGCATTTTTGGACTTTCCAGCTAATAGATTTGGTAATGCTGTAGTTGTTTGTAAATCAGGAGGACTATGGAGGGATAGTAAACTCCAATGATTCCATAATGGAAGCAAGGAATGGGATGATCCATGAGAATTGATTTGTTTGCCTTGTTTTTCCAGTTTCAACGGAGAATCATATTTTTTCTATAAAATCATAAAAACTAAAAGCAGTTCTCAGTTGCAGTGCATTCCTAAACGCAATACGAAAAAAATCGAAAGTGCTCCGACGTTTTCTTACTGAAAGTCTAAAAAGTGCTTCAAATTTCCTGATCTTTTTTTGCGGAGGGGGCAATGGCGGTATATTAACTGAATAGGGGGCACTAGAGCAATTTTCGCGGATTTTCCACGGACAATTTTCAGGCATAATTCCACAAAGATTTTTTACCCTAGCGGGATCGAACCTGGCTGTCTCAACGTTGCTTAACTTGCCAGATCGGAAGGTTGCCTTCTTTTCCACGCTATAATCCGTTTTTTGAAAAAAAAGCTTGCGCGCGATGGCCAAGTGGTTCAAGAAGCTGTTCATACGATCTGGCATGTCAAACAAAGTTTAGCCCGCAAGTTCGATCCCGATAGAGTGAAAAAAATTTTTTTGGTTTTCAAGGAGCAAAAAAATTTTGCTCCCTGAAAATCATAAAAAAGTTTGAAAATCAAAATTTTTGCCTAGCGGGATCGAAACTTTGGGCTCAACGTTGCTTAACTTGACAGATCGGACAGTCGGTTCTTTGAACCACTTGGCCATCTTACGCAAGCTTTGTTCTATACCTTACCGTCACTTTTTGTATATCTCGCCATGAAACGAGTTATAGTTTTATGTTAAAATTTACCATTGCTTCTTGATCAATTGCTTCAGCTACAGCTTTTTTTAAACTATCATATTCAAGTTGATGAGGATTCCATAACATATAACCATAAGAAAATGTTTTAAATATTAGGAAAAATAATAAACACGATCCTAAGTTCATGTTTCAAAACCTGAAGTATATGAGTAAAATTCCTTGTTTCTTAGCTTATAGTTAATTAAACATACGAATATAGAGAAAATATCATACAACCATGTGCTATTCCGAAGTGCAAGTTAACACGCCAAGTGGGAAATTTGAATAGATTTCTTACCTGAACATGTATGTGTGGGATAGAAAAAATATCTTATGACAAAAATTGCTAATGAAAAATTAGTTTTTCCCTTATTATGTTGTCAGATAAAGAAGGTTGTTTTCGCGACTTTTTCTATGTTTATTCAACCAGCATCACGCAATATCATGATAACATATTCCGCTGGGGAGGGGAGTAGTGGCGTAGGGAAGAAGGGATGGTAACCGAAATTTCAAAGAAAATTCCCAAATAAGGGCCCCTTTATGTTTTTTGGGGGCCTTTTTAAGGAACGTGCCCATAGGTGGGGGAGGGAGCCTCCCCCTCCTTGTCCATCCGTGAAAGTGCTCCCCCCCCCCAAGTCGACCCTTCTTCTTACGCCATTGGGGGAGATAAGAAATATAACTACCGTAAAACTTCTAATAGAACCCCATGTAAACGTAAAAATTCTCTTAAAAATCAAGCTTAAATCGGATTTCTTCGAGCGAGCACTTTTTGGATAGCCCTGAGGATAGGGAATATGCTATATAAAGAATTATTGAAAAATACTTTATTTTCGTCGAGATATGGCCTTTTGAATTTTTTTTAAATTTAAAAATTTTAAGCCTTACATTAAAAAATCAAAATTAAGTCGATTTCCTTCGAGCGACCACTTTTTGGATAGCTAAGTGTATGAGGAACATTATGTAAAAGAAATTATTGACAATGACTTCGATTTCACGGAGATATGATTTTTTGAAAAAAATGTCATTTTTTCAACTTTTTCAAATTCAAAGGGCCATAACTCAGCGAAAATAAAATATTTTTCAATAATTTCTTTTATAGAACATTCCTTTCTACAGTAGCTATCCAAAAAGTGGTCGCTCGAAAAAGTCCGATTTAAACTCGATTTTTAAAAGAGTAATCATTAACACCTTCTAATAGAGCCCCATGGGGTTCTATTAGAAGTTTTACGATATAAGTAAAATTCCTGCTTTACTTATAAATAATCAAAAACTTTTAATTAAACTTAAAATATGGATAAAATACGATAAAACTTTGTGCTATTCCAAAAACGTGAGGTTGACACGCCATGTGGGAAATTTGATTAGTTTTTCTATCTGATGGGATATAAAAAATATCTTCTCACGTAAATTGCTCACGAGCAATTTTTTCTTCTTAAAATGACGGAAACAAAGTTTATATAATATTAGTGTTGGTCCAATTACAAAGTTCAACTTTCTGAGACTAATTTTTTAGTTACATTAGCTACATCAACATAGAATCACTAATGTGAGTGAAAAAATCAAATACATTGTTTGTAAGACCATTTACCCGGTCACAATTTTTTAGTGTCTAAAAATTAGTTGCTTTATGATATATTTTATTACATCATGGTACTTCATCTAAAAAGAACTTTTTATAGCATTATAAGATTTTTTTGGAAAACGAAAATGTTGAAAAAGAATCTTCATTAACCAAGTTGGTATCTCGAATTGCGTCATTGCCATATGTATTCATTGTACAGGGTCATTCAGCACAAATTCTCCCCAAAGAAGTTAAATATCTCAGCGAATTTAAAAGACTTTCACATGCGGTCTTTTGCATATTATTAGTTGACCAATAGAACACAATATGCAAATATTTTCAAAAATTTTGAACGAATCTGAGTATCGAAACGAAAACCTGAATTTGAACTGCTTAAAGAATTTTTGAAAAATTCCGCCGCCAATCGATAGAACGCATCGAAAAACGGTAGTACCCCAATTTCGAAAAAAACATATTCTTCATTTTCGAGATTTGTTAAAAATGGTCGGAATTCACTAAAAATTATGCAAATTTCGACCATTTTTAATAAACTTTAAATTAAATTTTCTCGAAAACAAAGAATTTGTTTTTTACGAAATTTGGGGTACTACCGTTTTTCGATGCGCTCTATCGATTGGCGGCGAAAATTTTCCAAAATTCTTTAAGAAATTCAAATTCAGGTTTTCGTTTCGATACTTCAAAATTTTTGAAAATATTTGCATATTGTATCCTATTGGTAAACTAATAACATGCAAAAAACCACATGTGGAAATTTTTTAAACTTGCTGAGATATTCAACTTTCTTTGGGGGGAGGTTGTGCTGAATGACCCTGTATTTATGTTAATTATTTTCTTGGGTACAATAAAAAATTGTCTATGATGTCTAAATATAATATTCTATACATTTAATGAGCTATTCAATGAAAATTTAAGAAAAAAAATCTTATGACTATAAGCGATCAAGGTGTATTATCGGCTTATATAAGGGACAGTAAATTGGGTTTGTTAATATCTATGTTACCAGGCATGTTGGTACTAGTTTCCAATAGCGACCGCGAATGACAGGGGTCTGGATCTGAAATTTTTTCGGATTTTAATCGGAAAAGCGTCGTTTACCCCTCTTTTTTATGCGGGGAATCAATTGCGCACATTCCCGAGGCGTGAAAATGCTTCCCTTACCAAGATTTAGGGTCGGGAAGTTGGTGTATTGAAGCGAAAATCGAAAAAAATCAACTTTTGCCAGGAAACCGACTTTCCATAGGTTTTTCTTTTTTTTCATTTTTAAAGGACCAGGTTGTTTGGACAAAAAGTTGCCATTTTTGTTGATATTCAGAGAATTCATAAAAATGGTCATTTTTTGTTTTTTTATGTAAATTCTGAACCGCTATCGTTATCGAGATAATTGATGTGAAGTTTAGTCTATGTATTATAACAATCAAGTATTGGTTGTAGAATAATAAGTTGCTGCCGCTCAAAAAATACATCTAAAATCGGCATTTTTCGCTCATTTTCGATGAAATTTTTTTCCGTAGTAAGCAAGGATGTATGACGAATACGATCCAATCAGTCTTTTTGGGCGTAACTCATGTTTTCGTGTCAATACTAAAACTTTTTTTTTAATTTGGCTCTCAAAGATGTATCCTTATTTTAAACTATTGATATTTGGCTATATAAATCGATTTTTGACGAAATTTTCGACCCTCCTAGGGTTTTTCTAGGCGCTGAACACGAATCCGCCGTTATTTTTTGTCCTAGACCTTAGGAATATGGTCAAAAAATGATTTACAAAGATGTACCCCATACGAGGTAAAACCCCCGTTTTTGGGTTTTAACCCTTTGTGGGGTACCTTCCCGTGACCAAAATCAAAAAATTCCTTTGGATTCGAGTTCTCGATGCCGAAAAAACCCCAGTATAAAAAATTAGCCAAATTGGAAAACTTGTTGGAAATTCGATTTTTTTACCTCAAGGGGGGACCAAAGGGTGCTATTTCAACCTCCGAACGGGGAGGGCACTTGGAAATTTTCGATTTTTTATGAACATTTTGAAAAAACCATAATGGGCCATTTTTATATATTAAAAAATTTTCCGGCCCTTCGTGCCGGAAGTGGAACATTCCAAAGACTCCCAATTATACCATTGATTGAAACGAACATCAAACATTACAAAATTTAACTAAAATTCGAATTTTCAAATGTCTATGGGTTTCCTATGCGAGAAATCGATTGCGCGCATTACCAGGCCTTGAAAACGCTTCCTTGACCATGTATTGACCTATTTTCACTTCAATAACACACATCTTTTTCATTGATTCAGGATCAGGAAAGCGTTTTCAGGGTTTGGCAATGTGAGTAATCGATTCCTCGCATAGAAAAACCCCTATAGGGCTATTTTTGTGAAAATTAAAAAATCGAAAAAATTTGAAAAATCGCCCAAAATTGCAAAACGTGTCATTTTTTGGGGCACTCTGTAGCAAGGTTTTCATCAGAATCTTATTCGAAAATATTAATGAATTATCTGAACATTTGTCTAATTCCGCGAATATGATTAATTTGTATTCATTTTCTGTAGACATCTTTAGATAATTTCAGTAGAATTTTATACGGAAATTACTTTAAGTTTGTTTTAAAACAATTATGTTTCGTATACAATCTATTTTACTGTTGCTAAAAGTTATTACAGTATCTAATGCCTTGTTAATGTGGCGTCCAACATCATATCCATATAAAAGACCATTGGCAAATGGTAATGAAATTGGGACAAAGGTAACATTTATTTAAAAATTTACAGGCTCGCGAAGCGCATCGGACTTTTATTTTAGGGGATTTCTTCATCCTAAAACCACTTTTCTCGGTTTTTTCAATGTTTAAGTGACGATATCTAGAAAGTTCGAACCTAGGTGAACATAGTGTTAACGGTTCGAATGCACTCTAATTTGAATTTATTTATTGAGATTAACGAATGGGAAGATTTTTAAAAGTCATTTCGAGTCAAAATTCTGATCCCCAAAATTGAAATCCTTGTCTGAAGCGAAAAAACCCGATTTTATGTTGATGTTTTTATTTTCTAATCTGTCTAAAATACCCTAGAAAATTATTTTTCGGCCAAAATTTCTATCTGGCCCAGGGATCGAAAAGGGGCCGGTGGGGTAGTGTTGTGCAGCTGTAAATTTACGTAAAATATGTAAATCAATTTTCAAATCGTCATAACTTTAACAGATCAACGTTTCAGGCCTCCAAATTTGCGCTATTCCTCCCTCTAAGACCCCCAACCCCCTAACTTTTAATGAGGAACATTTTTCACGTTGACGAGAAATTCTGAAAAAATTTTGGTTTATCGGAATTATGGAGGCTTAAAACGTTGATCTGTTAAAGTTATCGCGATTTTTCGAATACCGAAAAACCACAATTTTTTCAGAATTTCTCATCAATACAAAAAATGTTCCTCATCAAGAGTTAGGGGGTAGGGGGTTCTAGAGGGAGAAATGGCGCAAATTTGGAGGCTTAAAACGTTGATCTATTAAAGTTATGGCGATTTGAAGATAGATTTACATATTTTATGTAAATTTACATTTGTAAATTTACAACTGCACAACACACATCAACCCCAAATAAAGGAAAAAAATTTTTTCCTTGAAATCAAAAATCCGATTGCTGTAAAATGTTTGTACAAGTGTGTTAGTTAATATTTATTAAGACTTTTTAATTTTCGTCTGTACAAAAAAAAGTTGATTCAAAAATACGTAAATTCTTGCATTTAAAATGTCAAAAAAATTAAAATGTGCATAAGATATGTATTTGGCAACGATTTTATACTTTTTTGGGGGTTTTAATATAGGGTTTTTAACTAATTTTTCATCAAAAAATTATTTTGAACTCAAAACATTGATTTTTGGAAGGTCGAGGGTTCGAGTCCTGGTCCAGACGAACTTTTTTTGCCTAAAAGATGGATTTTTTTCTGATGTTTCTGGGGGTTTTAATATAGGGTTTTTAACTTATTTTTCTTCAAAAAATTATTTTAAGCTCAAAAACATTGATTTATGAATGTCGAGAGTTAAAATACTGAAGTTTTCGTGGGAAAAAACATTTAATTAGACAAATTATCCAAAATTTTCGCTTTTCGCCTTTAAATTTTATAAGCCGTCAACATCTTAGATCTTAGATGCGCGCCATTTCGAAGCTTAAAAAAGCGCGTCTCAAAAACCTTGAAAAAAGTAACGTAGCAAATCCACGGTATGGAAGGCGCTTGAGACTAAGGAAAAAACAGGAGGAAGGACCAGGAAAACCAAAAAAAAGACCGCAGAATCACGAGGAAGAGTTGATGTATAATTTTGTTAAAGGGGGGTGCCAAATAGGGCCCTTTCTCCAAAAAAATTTTTTTTCTAAAATGATCATTTTTAGGGGTAATTTTATGCGGGGAATCGATTTTGCGCACTCCCAAAATGTGAAAACGCTTCCCTGACCCTGATTCAGGGAAAAATTGACATTTTCGGATTTTTCGAATTTTCGCCTCAATACACCGATTCCTTACCTGAATCAGGGTCAAGGAAGCGTTTTCATGATTCGGGAGTGCGCGCAATCGATTCCCCGCCTAGAAAAACCTAAGAGTCGACGGTTTTCTCATAAAAATCCGGAAATGTTTGATTTTCGCTTCAAAAATCCAATTTTTTCCCTGAATCAGGATCAGGGAAGCGTTTTCACATTTTGGGAGTGCGCACAATCGATTCCCCGCATAAAATTACACCTAAAAATGATCATTTTAGAAAAAAAATTTTTTGGAGAAAGGGCCCTATTTGGCACCCCCTTTAACAAAATTATACATCAACTCTTCCTCGTGATTTTGCGGTCTTTTTTTTGGTTTTCCTGGTCCTTCCTCCTGTTTTTTCCTTAGTCTCAAGCGCCTTCCATACCGTGGATTTGCTACGTTACCTTTTTCAAGGTTTTTGAGACGCGCTTTTTTAAGCTTCGAAATGGCGGGCATCTAAGATGTTGACGACTTATAAAATTTAAAGGCGAAAAGCGAAAATTTTGGATAATTTGTCTAATTAAATGTTTTTTCCCACGAAAACTTCAGTATTTTAACTCTCGACATTCATAAATCAATGTTTTTGAGCTCAAAATAATTTTTTGAAGAAAAATAAGTTAAAACCCTATATTAAAACCCCCAGAAACATCAGAAACAAAAATCCATCTTTTAGGCAAAAAAAGTTCGTCTGGACCAGGACTCAAACCCTCGACCTTCCAAAAATCAATGTTTTTGAGTTCAAAATAATTGGATTCTCAGGGCACAACTCCTTCGCCCATTCAAAAATTAGAAGAAAATGGAAACTCAATACAATCAGCTACATTATCACCACTAAGAAAATACAACCCTACATGTTTCTTCAGTGCATTGCCGTGTTCTTCTAGACGAAAAGATGTTTATTATAAACCAAGAAGAGAAAATAAGATTGGTTTCAACGAATTCCAAAAGGAATATTCAACTTTTGAATAAATTCTTTTAGAATAGTATACAGTCAACTCTCCATATAGTGACACCCCTGACTAGGGTTGACTAGAGAAATTTCAATGACTGACTAGTGTAACTTTTTTCAAGATAAGCTACTGACTAGTTTGGTTTTTTATGAAGCTAAAATATAGATCTTTAAAAAAAACCAAACTAGTCAGCAGGTTATCTTGAAAAAAGGTACACTAGTCAGTCGTTGAAATGTCTCTAGTCAACAATTCCGTCTGGAAGTTGACTAGAGAAATTCAACGACTGACTAGTGTAACTTTTTTCGAGATAACCTGCTGACTAGTTTGATTTTTTTTAAAGATCTATATTTTAGCTTCATAAAAAACCAAACTAGTCAGTAGGTTATCTTGAAAAAAGTTACACTAGTCAGTCATTGAAATTTCTCTAGTCAACTCTAGTCAAGGGTGTCACTATATGGAGAAATGGCTGTAATTTCTAATATTTGTGTAATGGGTTATTTTAAACTAGTTTATTTGAAATAGATTTATTATTGAATGGAAAAATGACACCAATATTTTTTTGATATTTTAAGCTACTTTTGGTAAGACCCATGAAGAGCATCACATGGTTAATAGTTCCCCCAAGATTTTGAAAAGTTGCACGAGACTAAAAAATTTTCTCTGTGCCAGAAAAAATTTTTGGGATAGTGGACCCGAAATTTTTTCAGCACAGCCATACATGGGCAAGGGGGGTGGGGGTACTGTACCCCACCCCTAATTCGTCGTATCGGGGNCAGGGGGGGGGTATTGTACCCCCTCCCTAATTCGTCGTATCGGGGGAAAAATTAATGGACCAATTCGTATTTGGGAAGCCGCCCAGGCTGAATTCGTTGTGAAAATTCGTATACGAATTCATAAATCGAGAACGAATTCGTATTTCGACTTTTTCGCCTGTTGACGTTTTTTTTGGTCGACAGTAACCTTTGGGACCAATTCGTATTTTGGGGCCCAGTACCCCCCTACTTGCCCATGTATGAGCACAGCGCTTGAAAATCGGTTCGAACTGTTATACAATCCGAACTATCGTCGTAACTTCATGTAGAGTCGAGATTTATAGTCGAAATCGAAAGGCTAGCTAGATATAACATAATCAAACATTTGCCATTTCTTTGCACCTCCCCACTCTCATCTCTCCACCCCCATAATCATCTTCTGACCATCTTCTTAAATATTACATAATCAAAAAAATTTATTTTCTAATTAATAATACTTCAACTAACACATTGTGGTCCTCTTCTCGGTCAGAAAGACTGCTGCCGCCTTAGCAGCTGTTCTCTACTTGCTTGCTATGCAAGCAAGTGCCTATGCTGTAGTTAGTCTGTTATTATGTGACGCCCAATAAACACTACTCATTCTTATTCTACACTACACAGTACCCATATAAAGAGAGCCACAACGTAAAATAAAAAATTTCAAAAAATTATTTCAACAATATTTTATCCACCAATTTTGACAGTGACTCTGTAAAATCATAATGATTTTGTCTAATTAATTCCGTTTGCATCCAAATTTGTTTTGTGTTATAAGTAAAATGAAAAAGCCTAGGAATTAGACTCAGTAGTTCTAGGTATCTCTTAGCACCACTCTCTTCTCCAATATGAGCTTGTAGGTATCTCAATAGCAATCGAGCATATACTTTTCTTTGTTCTGTTAATAAGATCTTTCCTTGTTCAGAAATGTCTGGAATCGCAGAATAACAATAAATTATAGCTTTAAGTAGTACATATTCTGTCAAGCTTAAATTGACTCGACCGATGGAGTCCGGATTTTGACAAAACACGAGATATTCTATTTTCGAAGCTTCTCTAAAGTTTTTATCAAATACTATTTTATATCCTCGGATTTTTTATGGAAGATAGCTTTTTTGTTCCTAGTATTTGGATTCATATGAGAAATGTCAAGATTATTGTTCTATATAGCTTTCTTATAGAGATATTATGGTTTCAATTTGGCTTTTATTGGATTCGAAATGAGGATCACGAGGGTCATCATAGTGCAACCGGTAGGGATGCTCAAAGGTCATCTTTAACGGGGAGGGTTCAACCCCGGGAGGTCAAAATTGACTTCTTCGATTCAGAAAAGTGGTTAAAACACATTCCGCGAGAGAACCGAGCTTCAAATGTCACAAAAAATTTTTCATCGCTGAACGAAAATTTAGGTGGATATTCTGATAGAACTCATCGAGTTATGCAACTTTAGTTCTGGGCTCACGATCCGGCGACCTTTCCCCTTGGCGCTATGACCCCTAGAAGTTGGTGGAAAAGGCCAATTTTTGACCAAACTTGGATCGACTCTAAGTCATTAAGTCTTTTAGCTTTTGACAAACAGTCTTTTGAATTTTGTAGCTGGAGATTGGGGCTTCATTTTATGCCAAGACCACCTTGGCCCCAGACACTCACATAATTTTATATTTGGCCAAATATCCAAAAATACCCCAAAAATTGACGCCCCCTCGCGGAGTCAAAGTACCCTTAAACATTCAGCGCTCAACACGAAACTTTCCCATATATAGATAGCTCTATATATGGGGAACGTTTATGCAAAAAAATCAAAAAAATTGAAGGGGACAAAAAAATAGTTTTACAGGTTTGAAGTTCGGCTATCTGGTTCTACTCGAAATCTAGAATAGCGAAATTTGCCATAATTTATATATATTCGGAAAATTCATGAAAAATGGAGCATTTTTTGTTTTTACAGTAAATTCTAAATCGTTATCGTTGTCGAGATAATCGCGTTTGAAGTTTGCTATTTTTTGGAATTGGTTTAGAATTTGAATTCCCGCCAAAATTGAAAATCAGGGTTTTGGCGGGAATTCAAATTCTAAACTAATTCCAAAAAATGCTTGCCCTTCTCTCTGGACAAGCATTTTTTGGAACAAATTCCGCTAATCTAAAGAATTCCCAATGGTCACTTCGGCAAACTTCAAAACCAATTTCCAAGAAAACGGTAAATCCGTTTTCTTTAAGTAATGGCCTATTTTCATGGTCGTCACTGGTAGTATTAAAAACCGCTTTTAATGGCAGACCCGGGACCATATCACACATCGGCAGATAGGGTTGGAAAAATTTGTAAAATTGTGAAGTGGTCTTTTACAATAAGCAATTTTTGGACAGAAAATTGAGTTGGGTTATTGAAACGAAAAAATTTGAAAACTTTTCGTTTCAATAACCCAACTCAATTTTCAAAGTTTATAATTTTTATGTCATTCGATTCGCCTTGGAGAGTTATACAAAAATGCTACAACCGCCTTTTTATGAAATTTTAACATCTTTGTGAAAATGCATTTTTTTTAAATTTTCGCTTCAATATACAACTCTAGAATCAGGAATTCAAATGGGACCAGGGTTTTCGTTTTATATAATGTTTTTTCAGCATAAATTAATTTTTTGAAAAAATCGAAAAAATTGCCATGGTCCCCCTTATATTTTTTGCTCAATTTTTTAAAAAATTTATGGAAAAATCATAAGAGGGATCATTATGATTTTTGGGTTTACCTAAAAATTACCCCTTCTGTGTACGGCAATGTTGAGGGGCCCTTATGTTTTTCGAAAAATTTTGGAAAAAATCGAAAAAACATAATATGGCGCCCTTATGTTAAAAACCAACGCGCATATTTCAAAATTTTGGCGACCCTAAAAATCTGTGACTGAAGATAGCATATAGAGGGAGTTACGTTATTTTATTGCACCGTATATAATGAAGAGAACAAACAAGTCTAGACTGATCCATTGGACCTAGCATAATAGAATGTATAATTTATGCATTTGTTACTAGGTTACGACTATAAATTCTTCGAATCTATTTCAATCACATTCCTAATCATAAGAATGGAGAAAACACATTTAAATGGCACGTATGATGCGAAAAGACGACCATTCATGAAATTTCAATTTGCGTGTATGCTAGGCAAAAATTTATTTACAATATGTTCTCGACGATGTTAATGGAAAACTTTGTATAGTAATATAAAAAATAATTAAATATAATAATTGAAAAATCAAAATACCGTAGACTCATATTGTATAGAGAATTTCTGCAAATAAAGTGTCCTAAAGTTTAAAGAGGACAAAACCAACAAAAAAAATTTTGACTTAATTAAAGTAACCGTTCAGTTTCTGTAAAAAACTATGAATACTTTCACCCTAAATTTTTTAGCAAAATATCATTTTTCAATGAGTCCTTGAAAATGGCTTTTGTAATTTTTAAAAATAGCTTCAGAATAAAAAGCTCATGTTTTCGTTTTAATAACCAAATCACTTTGAATTCAAAAATACCTAAATTTCAAATTGATCTAGAGCTTACGGGAAACGTTTTTAGATATGGGTTCTTTTGTAAAAGTCATGAATGTTCAGAATAAAGTATTTTTTGACACATATTTTTCCAAAACATTGAATTTTTGGGAAAAATATAGTTCCTCACGCACATTTTCAAAATTCTGATACCCCTTTTCGTGTATGATTCAAAGCAGAAAATGGATGCCGAATGCTAGTTCGACTCCTCCTCTCATCAGCATCAACAGGGGGGGGGGGCTCGAAAACTATTTCCATCTGTATAGGGTTCCCCAAAGATCAAAATCAAAAAATATTGATAGACAAAATTTTTTCACGTAATTTTATGGGGGGTTTGCTTTAACAACTTTTTTTGATTCACTAAAATAAAAATTTCGACATCCGGGGATCGAACCAGGGACCGTCAGTGAGCAAATTGTGCCACTTCACCATGCGGACGGCACTTCTTTGTATCTCTCCGTGAAAAAAGTAATATACAGGGCTGTAGGATGTTTCGACACAAAATTTCGAAAAATTATTTTCGACGGAAAGTTTCGAAACGGACATTTCGAAAAGTTATTTTGAAAGAAAAAATTTTTGCGATTATCTATATGTATAAGCTTATTACAAAGAAAGTTGCATCGCCGTCAATTACCGAATTGGTCAAATATCAATTGACGGTCAAATTCTTTGCATGTAAAATTCGAATTTGTAGTTTTTTGCCTGAATAGTGTTGATTATTGAAACGATTGATATAATTGTTTGAACATTTGATAAAAAAATTGTTGGATTCCGGGTTGCACAAGTTCGCAGAAATTTAGAAAAGTTGCGGGAATATGCCTGATTATCCGTTGCCTGATTATCAATAAAATCCGTTTATTGACACGAACAATTTAAACTAACTTATATCATAATTTGTAATCGCATTTCGAATTTTTTTCCTTAATTAACACCAATTTTTGTTGGTTAGATTGGCGATATAAATGGTGTTCATAGGAACACCATTTTGGTGTTACCATTAACATCTCTGCCTCGCCAATCTATCGGCTAGTACTTCCGATGATTATGCTTAATAAACAATTCTTGGGTAACTCATCTTGTTAAACAACATAAACAGTAACAGCATAACTGTTACAATACTATCATGAAAAACACTCATATTGACACTATGCTGAAAATTCAATTATGACTCGGATTTTCATGTATTTTCGTGTATGATATTTTATTTAAGTCAGTCTATTAAGCTAGTCTCTTGAACAATCATTTTCTAATAATTTTATCCATAAGTTTTGAGTGTGAAGTAAACGAAGGATAATAACTATTTTGAACCATTTCCATATAAATATAATATTGACGCGTCTGTTCAGCAACCTTAAAAAACACCGGAATCAGACTGATCACTTCAAGGTATCGTTTGGCTCCTTCACATTTTCCCAGTTTTGCCTGAAGATGTCTTAGCAACAATAAAGTATAAGCTTCTTTTTCCCTTGTTAATAGAAATCTTCCATGCTCCGAAATTTCTTCATTCATTGAATAGAAGTAAATGATATTTTTTAGAAGGATATATTCGATCAGATCTAAACGAATCCGGCTTATAGGTTCCAAACTATGGCAAAGAACATTTAATTCTAGTTCCGATGGCTCGCTAAAAATGATTTGATTTTTTATCATTGTGTAAAGATATTCTCTTGGGGTGATTGGCCTTAAATTTTTGGAAGTTTTACACGTTAGTTTGAAGTGGGGGGGGGATCAGTCCTTTTAAATGAGTTTATTACAACGTAGAAAAGCATTTTTGTTGGGAATACCCCACACCGGAAAAGTTGAAGCGTAAACTTAAGAAGACTAGGCCTAAGAAACGTTTTCCAAGACGTTCACTACTCCATAGGCTTAGCTAGGATGTCATTTCGGATGAGTCAAAAAATTTTTTGAAGGAAAAAATTGGAATTTTTAAGAAAAAAATGATAAGGATCGTTTAAAAATTGCCTAAAATTAATAAGAAATTTAAAAAATTAAAATTTTGGAAAAAAATTTTTTAAACGATATAGGAAAAACATAAAAGCTCCCCTTAAAGGGGGACTGACTTTTGCGACAGGATCTCCGACGAAAAAAATTTTTTCGACATTTTTCAAAAAAATGACATTTCTAGGGGTAATTTTATGCGAAAAATCGATTGCGCGCATTCCCGAAGCGTGAAAATGCTTCCTTGACCCTGATTCAGGGAAATAGATGTGTGTATTGAAG
>OZJO01019438.1:0-22266 GCA_900406225.1 Acrobeloides nanus | reverse complement strand
ACATATTTCCAATTCGAATCATCTTTTTTGAAAAGCAGGCACTCCCTTAAAAAGAATAAGATTAAGGATAAAAAAAAAGAAAAACAGACCAAGCGGTTCCTTCTAATTGACGCTTCTTTGTCTCATCTCGTTGGCGCTGTTCAATCCAACGTTTAGCTTCCGAAGCAATGTTGATCTTATTGCGGAAAAGAGCGGCTGTCACATGGCGCCATAAACGTCGGCTTTCACGATCGCGCTGTGTTACAATCGACTCGCATTCCTAAAAATTACAACAAATATTTTTAAAATGCTCATTAATTCGCAAATGATGGCAAAATACGGGATAATCCAAGCGAATATACAATAAAATTCGATATTTCGACATAGGAAAAAGACTTTCTTATGCAGTTTTTTGAATGTCGCTATGTTATTCGAATTTTATTTCATTGTATATATTCATCTGGATCACACTCTGTATGAGTCATAAAAATCCACCTTTCTAATTTCTGGCTTAGCCTTGACATCAGCAAAAACAAACTCGTCGCCATGTCCTCGCTTGGCGTAAATAGTACCATTCCATTCACCGCGTAGTGTCATTATTGGTTTCTTAAGACCTTGAAAATTTTCAAAGTATTAAAATGTGTTTAAATATTTTCAAACAACCTTCTTTGTAGATGTTGCCAGAAATCTTATGAGGCTTTCCACCAAAAAATGGCTTTGTCAAAAATTCAACTTCGCACCAATAGCCAGTCTTCTCACATCGTACTTCAATCTAAAAAAGAGACATTTCAATAATGTATATGCTTGCAAATAAAAACAAAACCAAAAACAACAGTGTAGAGCTACTGTACTTTAAAAAGTAGTCACTTACAGGATCGTAAGTCGAAATTATAAAATGCTAAAATTTTAATTTTTTTTCATAAAAAGTGATGTTCTACAAAGTTGTTCGCCGTGATCTCAGGAATTCAGCGAGCT
Source organism: Acrobeloides nanus (assembly GCA_900406225.1). Lineage (NCBI taxonomy): Eukaryota > Metazoa > Nematoda > Chromadorea > Rhabditida > Cephalobidae > Acrobeloides > Acrobeloides nanus. The sequence goes on along the minus strand of OZJO01019438.1, from coordinate 21,312 downwards.
ATCTCTTCATCCAATCGGATTTAAATTGACTGAGATATAAATGTGTTTTCCGGTATTTTTTCGTTTTAAGGCCATATCTCAGTCAATTTAAATCCGGTTGGGCTGAAAGATAGCTAGTTGAATTCCTGAGATCACGACGGACAACTTTGAGAACATCACTTTTTACAAAAAATTCAGGGATTTTTCTTCTTCGACTTGCGATCCTGTGACTACCTTAAAGCGCAGTAGCTCCAACAGTTTTTTTCCGATTTTCTCGACGGGGTTAAAGTTTTACACCAAAGTTTTATATAGTTTTCCACGCCATGTTTTTGTATGACGAATCTGATGGAATATCCTTTTATAACAGTTTAATTTAAATATAAAAGAAAAACGTTCACCCTAGCGTATGAAACTAACACAAAGGTGAGCAGCCTGAAGTCTGCTCGAAATTCCAAAATAAAAATATGCTTTTTATCACAAATCATAACCTACCTTTCCACCCAATTCAACCCATGGCGTAGTCATAATTGAACGGCCATAACCATTGGGGAAAGTTACAACGTATTTTTCGTTTAAATCATGCAGGGTAACAACGCCCTGACCAATATTTGTTACACCTAAAAAAAAGTAAAACGTTGAGGTTAAACTAAAGAATCAATTTCTACCTATAGAAAGACCTAAGAATGAAGACTTGGTCCAAATATGAGCACTGAAAGAAACACGCTTTCCAGGATGTTCTGCATAANGTTGAGGTTAAACTAAAGAATCAATTTCTACCTATAGAAAGACCTAAGAATGAAGACTTGGTCCAAATATGAGCACTGAAAGAGACACGCTTTCCAGGATGTTCTGCATAAAAAGCGGACACAGGTGGATGATGGCTAACTTGCTCCGCGACAAAGGTCAACTAAAATTTGGATTGATCATAATTATATGTTATCACAAAAATCGTTATCACCGTTATCAAAAGTATCTTATCACATCCTTTTTATCATTATCACTTTGAACATCACTACTTGAAAACATACCTGATTAATATCCGATCCAGGAAATGGTCCACTAGTCGTCTTCACACCAGATAGCTCCATGTTGGGAAGATTCCAGCGGCATCGAAATGTTTCGCCCAAAATAGGATTGTATGGTTTCTTAGCTACACCACTTTTTCGCGCTGGATAAAAGGCCATCAAGTAGTAACGAACGACTGATAAGAATCGCTCTTCTGGAGTCTTTAGATCAACGGCCACAATAAAATCATCGGGATGAGCAAAAAAGTCGGCGTACATTTCAAGCAAAGAGCGGCGCTCGAGAATGAATGTTGGCAGTGTAACCTTTGTTAAGTCCATTCCAACGCTCACCTTAATTAAGATTTGTACAAGGTGTTAAAAAACCGCCATCTGGTAATTTTTTGGCAAAAATTTTTTCTCTAAAAATACCCCTAATGAGTCTTTTTTCTGGCTCGGAAAAAGACTTATTAGGGTATGTTTATGCGAGAAATCGATTGCGCGCATCGAAAAACCTTGAACACGTCTTCCAGACCATGAAATATAAGATTTTCGTATTTTTGTTCAGTTATTTTCGGTATTTGAAAATTGAATATTTCATGGTCTGGAAAGCGTTTTCAAGGTTTTCGATGCGCACAATCGCATAAAAATACCCCTAATAAGTCTTTTTTCGAGCCGGAGCACAGTGGGCACTCGGTTTCCAGTTTATATTAACTTAAATTAAAACTATATAACAAGCTCACTTGTGATAAAAGATGCATAAGTACACTTCCATGTTGTTGTTGAACGTCGCCGAGATCGCTCTCTTCATTATTTTCATAAATCTGATCAAAATTCTCGTGTGAATCTCCCCAATCCGGTTCATTTTCCGTACTTTCCCCACTTGGCCGTTTTCGTTGACTTTCACGATGGTGAGATTTCTCGCGATCCGTTGGTTGAATATTTTCGCTTTCAAGATCTGGATTACTTAATGCGTCTTCGTATAAGTCTTCGTCTTCACTACTCGAGTATGAAATTGGCGGCACAATATCGTCAGCTGTCATTTCCTAAAAATCCAATTACCTTTGCACTAAAAAATAATGTGCAAAAATTCCAAATTTGGCTAGGGTAAGGTTTACTCCACACCTCAGAATGACACGGGACCGCTTTAAATCGGATGAAAACGGCTCGAAAACGATGAAAAACCACCCAAAAATGGTGAAAAACAAGTCGGTTCCATTTTTGGGGTGGTTTTTCATCGTTTTCGAGCCTATTTAAAGCGGTCCCATGTCATTTTGAGGTGTGGGGTAAATCCTACCCTTACCCAAAATTTTTATTCATTTCAGTGAAAAGCAAATAAATTTTCAAACGACAGAAATAATCGAACATTTTAAGAAAAGATTTCCGAACAAAAATGCGTGAAAATTTTTGTTTTCGTTGAGTATCAACTTTTCAGCTCGAGAATATTGGTCACTCGTCGAGACAAATGCACACCCAGGGTCGCCACAAATTCGTAAAAATAGTCCTAAACCAGGGATGGCAAGAACATTTTGTTCAAAATCAGAAAAAATCTGACTTTAAAAATTTAGGGGTAATTCTATGCGGGAAATCGATTGCCGAAACCTGAAAAAGCTTCCTTGACCCTGGTTCAGGGAAGAAATCGGTGTATTGAAGCGAAAATCAATTTATTTACGTAAATACGTATCCTTTCTCTGAAACAGGGTCAAGGAAGCGTTTTCACGGTTCGGGAATGCGCGCAATCGATTTCCCGCATAGAATTACCCCTAAAAATGATCATTTTAGAAAAAAATTTCATTTTTCATTAGTCCATAATTTATACCCCTTTAAGATCCCGAAAAAACGAGTGGACGTATATTTTTGCACAGGAGTGTAATTTTGCTTGAAAAATCATTTTTAGTAGTTAAAAATAACTAAATCAACTTTTACAAGCCACAAAACATATATTTGCGCTCCGAAATTCGGTCATTTTTCAATGAAAATGGGGGTTTTCGATTTTGGGCCTCCACTCATTCGTCTCGACGATTTCAAGATGGCGTCGAGATGGTTTTATTCTTCAGGGTCAACGAATTATCGAATGTGGTCTTCAGCAAATTTATAGCCCACAATAAGATGCATAAAAATATGTTTTAAGAAACATTCGAACGATTCGTTTATTTTGAAAAGATATTCGGGCACTATTACTTTTTTCCCCTTTTTGGTTTTTCCCTCTTTTTTTCTCCGATTTTCCCCCGTTATTACTTTGAAATTTGTGTCGGGAAAAAAGTAAGGGGGAAAATAAAGGGGAAAAAAGTAATAGTGCCGATATTCGCTATTTAAAACAAACTTTTCGAGAAAACCGAGCTTTGGATGTCACAAAAATTTTGTAAGGGTACTTATTTTTATAATGAATTTTATCGATTTCTAGAAATATTCGTTTAAAATCTCTTTTACCAAAGTTGTAGAGCTTGATTTCTTCTACAATTTTCTTAAAGGTTACTTTTGATGAAAATCGATAGAAAAACGAGAAAATCGCACGAAAAAGTAATAATCCTTAAAAATTTTTGTGACACGTTTTGTAACATAAAGCTGTATGCAATTAGTGCTCCCCAACTTGCTATTAGTGCTTACAAAATTTCGAGACGCAATTAGTGGAGATCAGGGGGCGAAAAAATGGGTGATAGCACCCAAAATTCACCCACCCATCACCTAGTGGGTGATTTGGGTGATCCACCCTGGGTTATGGATGATGGCACCTTTTCGCCCCCTGGTGGAGACCCTTTTTCAAAGTTTTTTCTTGTCAAAAAATTGTTTCATATCAAAAAATGTCATTGTGAATTCAGCATGATCACACTTTTTAAAACTTACATGAATACTTCCTTCATTATCATCATATGGTAGAGAAGTTTCTTGTTCAGATCTAGAGTTTGAATCTGTATATGTAATTCCCTGGGATAAGTGCCGCTGAACTTGTTTAAGTAGAACAATCGAGTGATCTATAGTGTTTTGTAGACGTTTTGTATTTTGAAGTATTTCATGGATAGTTTTTTTCTTTTTAGTTGGAAAACTATTTTTCTCTTCGATTTGTTCGAATTTACTAATCTACAAAATCCAATTATCAACATTTAAAGATTTTGTTCAAGTCCAACCTGATCTAAAATTTCTTGTAATTGTTTTTCTGCATGCAAAACTTTGTTGTTAAGATCAGTGGCTGGGTCCTCTTGTACGGGCTTATAATATCCGCATTTTTCGTGAATCACTCTTTCAAGTCCCCGTACCCAAATATCACGTTCGTTTTGGTCTTTACCCTATATTTTTTAATATCAATTGATGGAAAATAAAACGCTGTGTAACTTGTAAATGAAAAACTTTTCCATCGACAGTAATAGTGAATAGACAATTGTTCTCCCCATCTATACCAATAACAGCACCACGTAATCGAATGCACCCTAAAATTCGGGCACTATTACTTTTTTGGTTTTTCACGCTTACTTTATTCATGTTACTTTTTTTCACTCTTACTTTGCTCACGTTTTTGAATTTTTTTCTCAAAAATTGCATTTTGATGCCGCGCAAGTATAAATCCTGCATAAGAGTGAAAAAACAAAATGCAATTTTTGGAAAAAAATCAAATAAAAAACGTGAGAAAAGTAAGTGTGCAAATAAACGTGAAAAGTAATACAGTGCTCCCTCAATATAGTGACACCCTCTTCAAAAAACTTCGTTTTTAAGCACACTTTCGTTTTTTTGTTGCACAAAATCATTTTGTTGTTGTCATTTTTAGCCGAAAGCGGGATCCGATGCAAAACGGGCACGACTGAAAGCCGGAGAACATCTCGAGATGGAAGAATCACTTCATAAGTGGCTGAAGCAGCAGAGAAGCAAAAACATTCCTGCTCGATCCACCCAAAAGATGCCGCTCTGAACAACATAACGCTCAAGTTCTTTCCGCCGAACACCACCGCAGCTTCTCAGATACGTTAGTTTTTCGTTGATTGGATCTTTAGCCGTGTGATCAGGAGTTATCGAAAACGTCAAGTCCACTACCGAAAATTATTGCTATGAGAGCGAATCGCGAAGAATGATGAAGGAAAGGACTTCCTGCAGGCGCTACGCTTCTTTAAAAGCGCATAGGAATCAGTCAAGCCGGCAACGGTTAGAAATTGTTTCAGGAAAGCTGGTTTTGTAATCGAAGAAGAGATAAGCCTTCCACTCTCTTTTTTAACGAAGTTTTATTAGACAGTAGAAAATCCAGAAGTGGACGAATTGATCGGACATTTTCACCAGCTGCGGATCCAAGGCGAAGAAGGTACCTGGTTCCTCGACTATCTAGACGTTGACCGGGAATTGTATACGGCAGAGAACCATCTTTGGTTTAAATTGTTGGTACTCAAGAGCCGTCTAAATGTGAAGGAGAATTCGATGAAGATGCTTGAACAAGTCATCCAGCGATATTTAATCAAGTATCTCGTTAATTGTTGTATAATTTTTGTGGTTTACCTTGTTAAATTTTGGCAATGTTTTTACGAATAAAAAAGTGGTGTTGTTAATAGAACCGAAAATGTAATATAAAACGATTTTGTTAGGATTCTCTAATGTATAAAATTGTATTTTATTCCTATAGCTTATCTCTTGTTGGGGGTGTCACTATATAGAGGGATGACTGTAGTGCTAAAATTCGGCATATAATAATAGAAAAACAGTAAAACCTCTTTGTTGACGTCTAAGCATTTTATCTCTACTAGTGTAATAACAAAGTACATCGTCATTGAGAACAAACCAGCGGTATTGCCAACCATGCACTACATTTGTCCATTTAGATAATGGCCCTTCCATTATCTCTTAAATTGAAAATATTTGTTCGAATTTTTATAAAATAAATCAGATAATAGACATTTAGTGCAGAAATAAATTGTGGTATAGTTGAATTGGATAAAGCAGATGTTTTCTTTTTAGTAATTAGCCGAATACGAGTTATTTCTTATAGGAAATTTAGGTACTATTTCGTTTAAATGACACTTTTTGGAGCTACTTCGGCTCTTATACCCGCCGAAGTAGCTCCAAAAAGTGTAGTCTAAAATCGAAAAATTTTATTTTTCAAAATTTTCTCAAAAATCACTCTATTAGGGGTAATTTGATGCAGAAAACACGTTGTTGATGTTATTTTTGCGTAAAAACGCTTCCATTTTTTAGAAAAACGACTTTTCGAACATACAAAACCCCGAGTACAACAAATCAGCCGAACTGAATCAAGATCTGGGAAGCATTTTCAAGCTTCGGGAATGCGCACAACCGCATAAAATTACCCCTATATGATTCATTTTTAGAATTTTTGAAAAAAATTGGGGTCGAAAAACATGAAAAAATCGCCCAAATTCCGATTTTTTAATACACCTTGTAGTAAAAGAAATTTTATTTTGAGATTTTACAATGTTTTTATAGATTTTTAAATAAAATAACAATCATTGTTTAATCATATTTGCACCAACGAGAATTTGTTCTGATGTTTGTGGGTTCTTGCCGACTTCAATTTCGACCATTGGATCTTTCATAAAAATTCTCATTCCTGGATTCGCGGCATTCTCGGTTCTAGTGGCTATGAATGTCTTCTTTGATTCATTTGTTTCCATTAGACTAAAAAATCAGCATATTTGTATTAGATGGAAAAAAGATGGGGTGGTAGGATCATCAAATCGTTATGGAGTTTCCCTAAATTTTCAGAGGTTTGCTAAATATACCTGATACCCCAAGCGGAGACACATTTTTTCACTACAAACAATCGTTCGTTACTTCTCAAAATGGGGTTGAATGGAGTGCTTGTTGATGTTTGTTCCACTTGTTCCGATTTTTCGGCTTTCCAAAAATTGTTGTCAGCTTGTCTTTTTCGTAAACGCAATGTTAGATCTAGTCCAAATCCTACAGGCTTTAATAGCTTTTTCCTTGGTTGCCTCTTACGCGGCGGTGGAGTCTGCTCGATGAGTCGAGCTTCATCCAGTGAATCCTCGTTTCCATCTGGATGTTCAATCAGTTCCGACAAATCGGGATCTTCAATTTTCTAAAATTTGCAATGGATAATATTTTTTGTATCTAAAAACACTTTTTTGCACGAAAAATTTCGGCTACTTGGTGAAGTGGATAAGGAAGCCGCCCGTCCGATCTGGCAAGTTAAGCAACGTTGGACCCGCAGGTTCGATCCCACTAGACCAAAATCCCACAAAAAATTTTGATCTACAAAAAACTTTTCTTGAAGCAAAAATTTTTTGCTCCATTCTTTGTAAGAAAAGTTTTTTGTAGATTAAAATTTTTGGATCGAGCCTGCGGGCCCAACGTTGCTACCCACGAAAAACGTTATACCCTGTATGGCGTCATCGGAGGGGTTTCTGAAATTTCCATGATATAAATCGGTAGCTGACTTGGTGGTGTTTCTGGACAACATTCTTCCTCAATAGTGGGATCAATTGGTCGCATAGGTGATTTCTTAATTGATTCTTGCGAGAATAGCTCAATCGAATCTTCATCTACGTTAGGCACTACTTCTTGTTCTATTCTTTCCGCATCTTCTGGCGACAACTCAAATAAATCTCTGCTATCTGAAGGCATTAATCTCTCAGTATTCTGAAGATTGGAAGTGGATGGCAATTTTCTACATAATTCCGGTGCGGAGGATTGAGAAGAGAATGCCTCATCAATAGTTGCCTCTTTTCGTTCAATCTTACGCTTACGATTGTGTAAATATCGTAACACATCCATCTTAAAATCTTAAATTTAACAAATGACTATAAAAGTATGATAACGAAATATAAGCTGTATGTGTACAGGGTGTCTCAAAATAAAGGGAACACCTGTAAAATTTTGTGTTTACATGTCATTTTGAATTTTTTGTAATCAATCAATTTATTGGTCCTTAGTTACAGGCTACAAGCCCTATTACAGCTAAGTAAAGTAACAAACCATAAAAAAGAAAATAGCATATATTTATCACAAGAGTATTACGCAGCTGATTCTACATTCCGCACTGCCTTCTGGTTGAAGTGAGTGTACACTGCTAGGTCCTTTACGGCACTTTTGAATCGCTCGGGGTGAACAATAGTCACAAGTTTTGTCGGTAGGGTGTTCCAGATTCTTTTGGCGGTATTCAGGGATCCTGGTTCAGGGTCTTTGGGGGAATTTCAAATTCAAAAAATCGCCAACTTCAAACGCGATTACCTCAACGAGCCAGTGCTTTAATTTCTTCATTTTTAACTAAAAAAGAGATAAGAGACGCTTTTAAGAAGAAGAAAATCATGAGTAAAAAAATAAAAATTTCCAGATGATGTTCCCTTTATTTTGAGACACCCTGTATGAATACTTATAGAAAAAATAAAATCTTTATTAAACAAAAATGTTAGTTTTTAAGCTCAACTAGAGAAAAAATGGACGAAATTCGCAAAATTCACGGCTCTGCGGTCTCGCATTTCTTTCTCGAAATTTTCAAAACGAATTTTTTGGTGTGAATTATTCGAATTTCGCTTTCTTTTCTCTTTGAGTCCACAAGAGGGACCTCTGTAGATAGCCAGAAAGATTGAATTTAGAGGTAGAAAAGTGGAGCTACAGTCAAACCTCTCAATATCCCCCTCGGGAGGGCTCACTATTGAGAGGTTTAACTGTACTACAAAATGGAGAGGGGGGGGGCCACTCAAGTGAAGAAATTTTCGAAATTTTTTTGGAAATGTCCCTCTAGGGGTAAAAATATGCGGGGCATCCGAATTTGACGTTTTGGAAGCGAAAAAGCGCTTCCCTGATCCAGGGAAGGCTTGTGTATTGAAGCGAAAAATCGTAAAAATGCGATTTTTCGCTTCAATACACAGGCCTTCTCTGGATCAGGGAAGCGTTTTTTCGCTTTCAAAATGTCAAATTCGGATTTTTCCCCCGTATGTTTTTACCCCCTAGAAAGGAAAAAATTTTGAAATTTTTTTCACGTGGATGGCCCCCTATTGTGTAGTAGCTTCGAACGTTTATATAACTAAATTTTTTGATCATTATCTATCTCTTTAAACTGGCTATGCTACTATTAAACAATATATATACATGCATAAATTATCGAAACCAATTAACCCGTATTATTGTTTTCTTCTCTTCATTTCAAATTTAGGCTCTTCTGGTCCAGGACTACTAGATACGGATCTAGAATCGGATATTCGATTTTTAAGGACTTCAATTCGTCGTCGAATTTTTGTCTCAAGTCGACTTTCGTACTTGTCTTTGAAAGACCATTCATTCAATACCAATGTCCAATAGTCACTCTCCTTATCCGGATCCTAAATCAGAATACTAATGCTAGTTTTACTCAAAAAATTTCGGCCAAAAAATGAAATTTGTCTAAAAAAATTGAATTTTGGTCAAAAATCGAAAAAATTTCAATGAAAAAGTTCATCTCCCTTCTCTCAAATTCCCTAACCTACCATACGATGAGAAACTTCGTCGATAAGCAAATCATCTCGTTTTTCCATTAGATAAAACAAAACACGAATTGCTCTGCTTGATGAGATATTTTTAGTCAATATAAAACCCAAAAATCTACTAGCAATTTCTTCAATATTCTAAAAATAAGTTTTAATTATAAGAACTAGTATCTCGATTAGATATAACTGAACGTAAAATTTTTCAAAAAATTTTTTTCATCATCTGAAATTGACCCTTCTAGGGGTAATTTGATGCGGAGAATCCAAATTTCACATTTCCGAGACCTGAAAATCTTTCCCTGAATCAAGAAATGGCTATTTATATGACATATGGCATGTGATTTTTGTCAAAAATGTGGCATAAATAGCCTTTTCTTGATTCAGGGAAAAATTTCCAGGTCTCGAAAATGTGAAATTCGGATTACCTGCATAAAATTACCCCTAGAGGGGTCAATTCCAGATGATGAAAAAATTTTTTCAAAAAAATTCACGCTCAGTGGGATACCTAATCGATACTAGTTCCTTTAAAAAACTTTTTTATATTTGACTCAGTTAAAAAAACTAACCGGAAGCTTTTTTATAAATCGAATATTCGCCAAAATGTCCTCATCATGATCCATTTCAAAGGCTTTCTTTATCCAATCAAACCAAGAATTTACTTCACCATACAATAAATTCTTTAATGGAAAATCTAAATGGTTTATTAACACTTCCCTGTCGACGTTAAGTAAATAGTTTTTCGGAAAGTACATTTAATGAGGAATATTATGTTGCAAAAAGTTTTTGAAAAAAAAGATTCTAATAAAGGCAAAAAAGTTATTTCGATCAGGGAATCGAACTCTCGGCCCTTTAAAGTCAAAGTCAAGCACGATCTCACTGCACTATGAAGGAAATTATGTTCGTTTTTACAATTCAATTAAGTAAGTCTCAATAAAATTATTGAAACAAACTTTTTTCAATAAAATTTTTGCAGCATAATATCCCTTATTAAATGTACTTTCCGAAAAACTATTAACGTCGGCAGGGAAGTGTTAAATGCATAAAATTCAACAACAACTTACTCGACTTTATTGCTTGTATGTGAGGCAAACATTTTAAAAAATCAAATTCACGTTCAGGAGACTTGAAAAACGTGAGGTACAATTTTAGCTTATTTACATCCTTTTCAGGAAGTTGGCTCAAAACAGAATCTCGCATTATAGAATACAGTTGTTCCAAGTTTAGCCAAAGGTGTTCGTGGAGCTTTTGGGTTTTCATAATGGCTTTTGCTTCAGCTGGCGAAACTCTAGAATATGTTCGAAAATAATAAATGCAAAAATACAATGACTTACTCATCATCGTTAAGCAGATATTTCAACAATGCAATTAGTAACTCCCATTTTGATAGATGAAATTGATCAGCTACTTCCAGGACATCACCAATTAATTGTTCATCTTTAGTCCTTAAAATACATAGGTAGCAATGATGTAGCTTGGATGCAAATAACATCATAAATGAAAGCTGTCACCACTGAGGGTGCTGTGATATCAGATAGAGCTGTTGCAACGAGATATTTCGTGAAGGAATCGATGCAGATCAATATGTATCGAAATCTAATTCTTCCTCCCCTAGGGTTTTCGCATGGCTTCAAGGGCCCGACTATATCAATATGCATGTGTTCGAATGCTTAATTAGGGATCTTGGTTGGGAAAAGAGGCTCTTTTGAAGATTTGCGCTTGATTGGCCTTAGTTCTGACAAGAATCGCATGTTAAGACTATTTGCTCAATATCCTCCCTAAGTTTAGACCAGTAAAAGTGCTTGGAGGGACCAGGGATGGTTCACCTCCCAATCATAAGGGCCCCCATGCTTTGGTCAGCCAACATAAAAAAGCAAATTTATTTTAAAAACTCGAAAAAATTGCCTTGATCCCCCTTGTGTTTTTTCCTAAATTTTTGAAAAATTTGCGAAAAAGCATAAGGGGGGACCAAGGTTAAAAAAATTTGTTTGAAAAGATTTTCCATCCCATTCTTGGAGGCTGGCTACACTATTGACTGATAGGTAGAGAAAATGAGAATGGAAGCAATATCCCCTCTCTCCCAACTTACATTGAAATCAACGAAAATAAAGAATCAGAACGATAAATTGAATCTTCGAAGAAACGCTCACGTTCTATGCCTTAAAATAGTAAAAAGTGAAAAAGTTTGGAAACTAAAAGATAACACTAGGGATGCCAAGAATATTTGTTCAAGTCAACAAATCTGACTCCAAAAATCAGCAAAATTCTGCTAATTTTCCATTATATTTCTTATAAATTTGACAAAATTTTGCATCTCAAAAATCAGAATTGACACTGAAAAATCAGATTTTGCCAGATTTGACATCTCAAAATCAGCACTTTTCTGAAAAATTAGCAGACTTGGCACCCTGGATAACACAATCCTTACCTGTTTCCAATATCCTCTCTATGGCAGAAACTCCCGCTTGTTCTTGCTCATTTCCAATTTTTAAAAGAATTCCTGTGGGCAAACGCTCAATAACAGATGTTAATTCCGAAAGATTGGTGGTCAATTGTTGATGCTTGCCAATTTCTTGAAGTTTCTGAAGAGATTGTATTAGTTTACGTAACAAGTTGTTCTTGGTCAAGTCAGAATTCGATGGCGTTTCTGCTAAGAGGTCTACAAACAAAGCGACCGTGACACTACAAATAATAAAAATTACAGAGAGTGACAAAAGAGGACTTGCCTGCATGTTAGCCATTCCCGAGCAAAATTATGTACAATTTCATCACAATTAGTCGATGGGCAGGCCTCTGATAGACAATCGAGCAATTCTTTTGGTATATTTGGCGCGCCTTTTGAAGAAACTCTATGCATGTCACCAATAGATGCGTACATAGAATCCAGGAGAAACATATCATCAATCAACATTTCCGTAGATGCATGATCTTTCTTGACTTCTTTCAAATTTGATATTCGAGTGGCATCCAACACTTCCAATATTTCTTCGTTTGGTCCAGTGGGACAATTTAGTATCATGCAAGTCACTAGCTCTTGTTCTAGCTAAAAGGGCCATTGGTACTACTTTGGATTAACTACCTCGATACCATTTTGAGGGGGGGGGGGATAAATTTGGATTCCTCGCATAAAATACCCCTAGAGGGTCATTTTCAATAAAAAATTTTTAAAATTTTCGCTTCCCAAAGTGGAATAGTAAGTACTACGACCACAAATAACAGAAAATTTTTTTCAAAATCAAGCATTTTAGGGGTATTTTTATGCGAGAAATCGATTGAGCGCATTCCCGAAGCGTGAAAACAAATACTTTTCGTAAAAATTAGCCTTTTATACTGCAATCAGGCAAAAACTGCTTTCACGCTTTGTCTCTGAGCACCACAAAAATTGAGAAAAAAAATCATAAAAATCACATGCTTCATTTTCAAAGGCTCATTTTCACGAAAAATATTTCGTTTCGGGATGCGCGCAATCGATTTCTCGCATAAAATTAGCCCTAAAATGCTTGATTTTGAAGGTTTTCCGACTTCAGAACCCTCTCCGGAGTAGTATCAGACCATTTTTTTAAAGAATCAATTACAAATAGTTACATGAGAAACTTCTTTGCATGCTCTAGCTTCCTTGCATAAATGATAAATACCAGAGAGTCCTTTAGCAGTCTTTAATAGCTGACGGATATAACGTTCGAAAACAGAAAAATCTTGAGCCTTAAGTGCCTCTTGAGCACAACATACCATTGCTTTGGCGGCTGGTGTTTTGATCCCGAGTAGTTTAGCCAATTCAGCACATTTCTTCACCTATAGACCGATTTATATTGTCTCAAAAATACGTGCAATCGATTTCCCGTCTAGAAAAACCCTAGTAAGGTCGAAAATTTTGTCAAAAATCGACTTCTATAACCAGTATTAACATTTTTCTTATTAAGCTACATTCTTGAAAACTACAATTTTTTGAAAAGTTTCTATATTGGCATGAAAACATGAGTTTCATTCAAAAAGACAGAGTGGGTCGTATTCAGCATACACTCTTTACTACTACTAAAACAAAATTTCATAAAAATAGTGAAAAATGCCAATTTTAGATGTATTTTTTAGGCGTAGATACTTATAAAACAACTTAATATCATCTAATAAAAAAATCAGAGAAAAAGACCAAAAAAACGCAGCCAACGGCCCGTGAATCTTACTTGCTTGTAATTTTTCTCAATTCCAGCAACTTCTTGTAGAAGATTTTCTGGATCACAAAAACGATAAGTAGCAGGGAGCCGTGGCAAACCAAGATCAATGCTCATTTCAATGACTGACACATGGTTAATTATTTGCCTCACTGAATTAGACATGTGCTTATCAGGAAGTAATTTGATCACAGCACGAGCTAAATCTAAATTCGGGTCATTTTTCACAGGCATAGCACGTTCAATAAATTCCTGGCATTTTTGAACAATGATATCTTCCCATTCTCTAAAAAATTAATTAAAACTCGTTATTTGATCGAATAAAATCAAAGCTCGGTTTGATCAAATAACGTGTTTTAAAGTACCTTAATGAAAGTTTATGCGCGTGATTTTGTCGAAAGTCAACGACCAGATCCAATGGAAAATTGACAAAACGATTCTCCGCAAAGAAAAATAGCATTTCAGAAACAACCATCGCGTTAACTTCATGCTTCGTCAAGAGATCGGAATAAAACGATTGAATATCCTGTGCTTGAAATAGCAAACTCGGCCAATTTAAGTTGGACTTTTCGGCTCCTCTCGTGATAAACTTATGAAACATCTGTTCGGCAAGAGTCTTTGAAGCAAATGAATTGTATAACTGGAGAAACGTGGGCTGGAAATCCTGACGATTGAACATGCTTAATAACCGCGAAAATTTCGATAGCATATTAAATTTCTCCAAACTTTCGACCAGACTCTCACCAGTCAATGTAGTTTCACAAAATATAGAAACAAGTTCTTCTTCAGTGAAAAGGCTTGGCTTAATTTGGACAAGTTTTGTTAGCACATTCAAGTTGTATTGAGAATGTGATTGGACGATGTAGAAAAGCTCCTTCTTGGCGGATTCAGGGTGAAATTTTTCGAAGATTTCAGTAATTTGCTCAATGTTTTCTTGAAGATCTTCTTCCTTCATCTTAAATTTAGTGTTGAATTCAATCGCGATAATTTCAAGTACATGTACAGTCAACCCTCGATATAGTGACCCCCTCACAAGTAACATTAGAGAGTGTCACCAAGATCTTGATAATATTCTTTTTCAAACTAAATCGCTTGGCATCACTTTCTTCTTCAGCAGCTTGGATGATCTACTTTCTTTTAACACTCGGACAATGGTCGATCTAGAGAGTTCCCATTTCTTCGTCAAAGTATGTTTGCTATACCGAATTGAAGGGAGGTGGTTACTATATCGAGGGTTGACTGTATTAACAATCTGACCATCAAATAAATACTTACATGTTTTGAGATAGCGTCTCTAATATAAGAGGATTCGACAGTCAAAAATTGATCGTAAGAAAGTGAAACATTCGAAGAGAAATTGATAAAATTCCGAAAGATTGACATATTGGCCAACGCCCCTTTCATCTCCTAAATAAAGTTTCCAAAAATCACAAAAAAATATTACCTCAAATCCATGTTCAACTACAATTTCAAGTAGCGAAATCGAGTGGTTCACAATACCGGTAGTCAAATCGATCGTTCGAACTCGATCTTCACACCATTTTTCGAATAGCTGTCTTTCGTTTCCAGTAAGCCTGCAAAATATTGCGAAATGGTAATTAAAAAAGTGACAAACAAGTATGGCATGAATGGTGCTAGTTCATCAGCCTTCAATGTATCTGGGCTAAGCTCTATGTTTCTCAGATCCTGAACCGCATTTTTAGTGTTAAAAACAATAGCATCATCCAAATCACCTCTAAAATTCACAATTACAAGATTATCAAAAAATCAAATCCTAACCTGAATGGAATAATTGATACATAGCTTTTTGGTGGAATCGATTCGGGAATCAACGAAAGAATCAATAGCATGTATTCGTGTAAGAAATTGATGTACTTCATTACGATGTATTGCAAAATCTCGATTCTTCCTTCCTGAAAATTAGAGATGGGCTGAGAGATTTTTCTAAAATTGGATAAATCCAGATTTTTCGGGAAAATCTGTTTTTATTCTGAACAACCTTTTTATAAGCACCAAAATGTAAAAATTTGTTGCCTATGAGATTCTAAAAATCAAAATCTACAATTTTTGCAAAGATCACTTTTTGTCAAGACTTTACATTTTGGTATTTGTAAATAGATTTTTCCGGGGATGAAAAGAGATTTTTCCAAAAAAAAATCTGGGAAAAACCGGTTTTTTCCGGAAAAATCCCATCTCTAGTAAAAAAACAGTCTATCAACTCAATATCACCCATACTTTAGCAATAGTACAAGTCATTCTCAATAGATCCGACGAACGAAAGCGTAGATAGAGCGATGAATCATGGATCAAGTGTTTTGGCAAAGAATCAAATATAACTTTGGCTGTATAAATTCCTTTCCTTAGGCATTCATCCACTTCATCCATAACACTTTCAGCCAATGTAATCAGCCTTTGTTGCGTTTCTAATTCCTCTTTTTGGCAGGTGAGGCACTCGTGGACAAGCCAAGCTTTGTCCCCTACTTTTTCCTAAAATTCAAGATATATTTTTTACACAAAACACGTCTGTTTCAACCCATAGAAAAACGACAAAAAAAGTCTGTGCCGGTATAGAGAGAAAAAAGGGCACATTTTTTCTCGAAAAAATCACGCGTTTTTCAAACTTAAAAAAGTCATTTTTAGGAGCATATACCTCGAGAAAATGAGTACTTTTTTCAGTAAAAATGCCATAACTTTCTCAAAATAAGGTTTTATCACAAGAAAATATGTAGTTTTGCAGAGTAAGCCTCCACCTTCGAATGTAAAAAAGAATTATTTTAATCCGGCTTAAAATAAAAGACTTGATAGTTTTGGAAGAAAGTATGAAAATGGGCAAAATGAAAAAATAAGCTTTTATAGTCGACATGTTACACTTATTACACTCGGGGTTGTCGGCTATGGGGAACACAAATCCAGTGGAATTTTCAAGTTTTGACTTAAGAGGGTACCTCTACTGGGGGAGTAAAANTATTACACTCGGGGTAGTCGGCTATGGGGAACACAAATCCAGTGGAATTTTCAAGTTTTGACTTAAGAGGGTACCTCTACTGGGGGAGTAAAAACGTCAAAAATTCGACGTTTTTCCCCCCCCCCCCCCTCCCTCCATTAGGAGGTATCTTCCTGAAAACTTAAAAATCCCATTGGATTCGTGTTCCCCCATATCAGAAAAACCTCCGAGCATTAAAAATGAAAAAAACAAAAATTGGTACAGACTTTTTTGCCGCATGAAACAGACGTGCAAAATGCAGTATACCAAAACTCGAACTGCCTCTTCATTAGCTTCCTCCTTCATATCAAGCCATTGTCTTTTGTAGATTAAATCCATATCAAAGTCTTCGGCATCTAATGCCAATTTTGTAGCATATTCATAGTCTTTTTTCGATAGCTAAATTTGAGTTGACAAGGTGAAATATCGAACAAAACAAACCAGTTTTTCAATAAAACGAAGCCTGGAAATCTTCCTAATTTCATAAAGCGTATAAGCAAAAGTACGCTCGAAACCGCTATTGTTTATAGACTCGATCGGTTCGCCAACTAAAGCACCACCAAGAAGCTTAATCCATTGATAAATGAACGAAATTCGGAAAATAGTAAAAAACCAAAATCGATTCACGTAATCACTTTGGCTAACCAAACGATTTTCATTCGATAATTCCTACAAAATTAACGAACACAAACACATTAATATTTTACTTGTTCAGTATAAGCAATAAAAGAATCCTCAGAATTCCAATCTATAGCGGCACAATCTGGAACAATGACACTATCGTCTTCCATAAGATCCAACTGCTCTACACTAGTCTGGGATATTATACCATTCTTATGCAATATGGAAATTTTCTAAACAATCCAGATCATTCTAATGTGAAAATAAAGATATCAAATAAGGATATATAAGTACAGGGTAAACAAAAAATCGTACTTTTAAGAAAAAATTTTCACGTTTTTTTTCAAAAATGATCCCATCAGGGTTGTTTTTATGCAAAGAATCGATTTTTGAACAAATTTAAAAAGTACGGTTTTTATGGCTCACCCTGTAAAGGCGGCTGGAAGCGGTTTAAAACCGCACACCGCACCAAAATTTGGTAAAAATTAAAAAATTAGGAGGTTACCCCTAAAAAATCTAAAGTATGCCCAATAACTTCCTGCTAAATTAGAAAAAAATCGATTTTACAGTTTTGAAACGTCCCTTGTGAGTGAAAAAAATTTCCACTTCCCCCCCCCAATCGCGAAATTGCATCCTACATTGGCAGACCATTTAATTTGCATCGGTTGATTTTCTAATTTAATCTGATCCACAAACACAAGATTAACAACTGTTAAAGAAGGAATATTCATCACAAATATGTCGCCTATGCTCGAAATAGCCACTAGAAACGTATAATCCATATTGGCATCAATTGAAACAATAGAAGTATTCCGATCATAAAGCGGCATCCACTGTTTCACCTTTTTCCATTTGCTCTAAAATCAAGTCTGGTTAATATGTGAAAATGGGCCCAATTCGAAACGTAAAATGGTGTCTGTGTATTGAAACAAAAACCTGAATTTGAATTTCTGAAGGAATTTTTGAAAGAATTCCATCCTTGATCGATAAAGAGCGCATCAAAAAACGGTAGTAACCCAATTTTTGCGAAAAACATATTCTTTTTGAGAAAAATTAGTTCAAAGTTTGATAACAAATAATCAAAATTTGAATAAGTTACCGTAATTTAGCCAACTTTGAACTAAATTTCCTCAAAAATGAAGAATATGTTTTTCACAAAATTGGGTACTACCGTTTTTCAATGCGCTCTATCGATTGGCGGTGAAATTTTTTCAAAATTCCTTCAGAAATTCAAATTCAGATTTTCGTTTCAATACACCGCCCATTTCGGCAATGTAATATATATTTTGGGTCGTTCGGAAATATATATGTACTTGTATTTGAAGATTTTCAACGTATTTTTAAAACGAACCGTAGAAATAGACTTCTTAATGCACTCAACAAATGGAAATTCTTCAAATACGCGAAAAACATTAAGACCAATATCAGAGCCGCTAAGCCCTTTCTAAAAAACATTGAACTAATAATAACATTTAATAACACAAAAACTTACAATTCTATTGGTAGTTCGAGTATATTCAGTCGAAGCAATAACTAAATTAAAAGTTGGCAAAAAGATAAATGTGAATGATCGATCCAGTCCTAGGTTCACGGAAAACGACAGTTCATAATTAGACTTCCTAAACTACAAAGCTACTTAAGATATTATATAAAACCATACCCCAATTTGAATACATATAACTGTGAATTGAGTTGCATTACATACAAGTAATCCAAAAATTGATCATCATTTTCTATAGCAACCGATCGGATTTCAGTAATGATACCAGATGAATCAGATACTTGATTCTAAAACATTTACAAGATGAGAAAAATCTATCTTTAGTGGGTACTTATACACATTTCCCCTCTGTGAGGCCAAAAAAATTGAAAAAAAAAACACGAAAAAGTGGGCAAAATTCAAGACAAAAATTTTATTTATTTTATTGATACGTTCTCGCAGAATTCATTTTTATTACCAATATTTATTAAAAATTTAAATTTTACATGAGTTTTGTCCATTTTTTCGTTTTTTTCCAATTTTTTTGTCTCACAGGGGAACAAGGTGAGTTAAGTTGGTCTTTACCGATTGGTAAACTTTTAACTATCGGTTATTTAGAAGAAACGGACACTTCAAATATAGAGTCCATATTTATAACTTGCTCAATTGATATGCCTAACTTACTACGAGGCTATAGCAAAATCCACCATTCGGTTCAAAAACGTTAATCTTCCCATCGCTTTGAGTCAAAATTAATAAAGATTCGGAATTGGACCATTCAAGCATACAATATTCTGGATATGGATCCAATTGAACTAGAAACAAAGTAATCAACAATAAACATCTTTCAAACTTGCCTATTAAATGACATTTCAACGTAGCTGTCCCATCTTTTATTATAACAAATCGCAACTCTCCATCTGGAGTCAGGATAGCTGTACAATTATTCTTCCTATAAAACGGACTATTTATTAGAACAGAAAACCGATAAAAAAAATGATTAGGAGACGTCAGTTTGAATCATGCCCGTTTCAAGGGGGCTAAGAAACAGCGGGAGCTATTGTAGATCAGGGGGGGGGGGTTACCCAGGGTACATTCTTAGGAGTAATTTTATGCGAAAAATCGATTCAGCGCATTCCCAAATGCATAAAAACGCTTCCTTGATCCTGATTCAGGGAATGGGTGGTGTATTGAAGCGAAAATCAAACATTTTCGGATTTTTATGAAAAAATCGTCGATTCTTAGGTTTTTCTAGGCGGGGAATCGATTCCGCGCACTCCCAACCCGTGAAAATGCTTCTTTGACCATGTTTCTGGGACTGAATTTGATTTCGTCGTATAGTTGTTAGTAACTGGAGTCTAGCGCTAAATTTTTAATTTCCGCGCACTCCCGAAGCTAGAAAAAATCAAGGAATCGACGGTTTTCGCATAAAAATCCGAAAATGTTAGATTTTCGCTTCATACACCGATCCCTTCCCTGAATCTAGGTCAAAGAAGCGTTTTCACGGTTCGGGAGTGCGCGGAATCGATTTCCCGCCTAGAAAAACCTAATTGTAGAGAATGGATTCGCCATTCTCTACAATTTTTATCTCATAACTTACCTTGACAAAGCCATTTTACTCGAGAATCGAAATTTCACCAAAGCACAGTCATTTGGCAATCCAGGAAAAGTTGCACTCAAAATAGGCACTGAAGAGTTCCATTGTAAGAGGTGGTTTCGTTCACGAAAAAAGTCATTGCCAATATCTTCGTATTCCATAATGAAACTAAAGCAAAAAAGAAGCAATTAGTGCGAGACGCGCACAAATTGCTTCCCAACGAGAAGCAATTAGTGCGAATTTGTGCACGTCTCGACAGTATCGGGACTCTCTTTTTGGGAATTTTTGAGATGGATTAACACGTCGAGACGTGGAAATTCAGGGAATTTGAAATTGGGCAAAAGTTTTCGGACCCGACCGGGACTCGAACCCGGATCTCCAGGCTACCGTCCAAGTGCACTACCATTGTGCTACCGAGACCTCCAACTGATGCCCGTTAATTTCTGGTGAATACTATCGAGACTATAATATAGCGCGCATTTGCGGCAAAACGTGTTTGAACATATCAAAAGTCACTCAAAAATTCGAATATTTTGCCAAAATTGCAATTTTTATGAAAATTTGTCCACTGCAAAATGTTGTTTATATGAAAATTGTCGTCTTAAATAGTAATTCTGTTTGTTTATTTTTCTATTTCACTTAATTTATCTGTTTTTCTAATGAAAGAATTATCGAGAACTTTTGTTAATTTTCCTTGTATTAGCCAAATTCGACCTTTGACTGGCTTTTTCTTGTTAATAGGGCAAAGATACTTTTTTTCGGAGTTATGAAAATTGCCTAGAAACGTTTTTTGGACCTGTGAAAATCGCCTAAACATTTTTGGACTAGTGAAAATTGCCTAAAGATGAATCTGTTACATAAAAAACGATTCTGTTACACGAATAATTAAATCTTTTACAAAAAAAACCATTTTCCTCAACCAAATACAAGGGGGGGGAGCAAAAGTCATGGTGTAAGGGGCAAAAAGTCCTCGTCAAAGGGGCAAAAAGTCCTCGTCAAAGGGGCAAAAAGTCCTCGCTAAGGAGGCAAAAGTCTTGACATTTTAAAGGGGGGGGGGGGGGAAAATTA
>OZJO01019436.1:0-12088 GCA_900406225.1 Acrobeloides nanus | reverse complement strand
CACCATTCTTGGGCAAAGGGGTCTATATTTTCCAAAATTTTGCGAGGTGAGAGGGATAAAGGAGCAACTTTGTGGCTCACCCGAGTTTTCGACTAAAAAAGATTGGCAAAATTTTAAACTTATGCACTTTAACCCCTCCCCCACGGTTTGGAGGGGGCAAAGTGCATAAGTGCCAAAAAGGTCACAAGATTTTTGAGGGGTAAATGGGCAAATTCTAATTTGCGGCGTGGGGGTCCATTTCTGGACCCACTCCCCAGGTATGCTCTCCACTTCCTAGCATCGTCTGCATTTTGGCCAAAATTATGAACCCCATCCCCCTCCTTCCATTTGTGCCTCCATCCATTATGGATGGAGGCACACATCCGTGATGGGCCATGGCAAAAAAGGCATAAATTTTTCAAATTTTTTCCTATTCCCCAACATATTTGTGTAAACATTTTTATTCATTCAGCTTAAAATTTTATAAAGTCCAAATAAATTTGCCTCAAGTTAGCCGAGAAATTTATGACATGTCCGACCACAAATGTTGCTTGCTTTTTGAAGCGGCAACATTGAATTTGAGAAAAATATTTATAATACAATTTACTATTTTGTGAAAGATCTACACAAATTTTCTCAGATACACATCTATTTAGAGACTTTTTACGCACTAGCGACTGTTCCGGCTGACGCAATTTCCTGGATTTAATTGCACTAATTCAAAACTGAGCGTGGAGAAAGTTTTGAGGAGAAATGTCAAGATGAGGATATCAGAGAGATCCATTTTTTATATTAGATTCACAAATGAAGTAGGAGAACCCCCTCCCCACTTATCACCGAAATTTTTGAAAACAGATCATAAATAGTCACGCGGGTCGATCAAAAAATCATAACATGGGGAGCTAGAATCTGAAGGAATTTCCCGATTTTGGATGCTGGAAATTAATTATCCCTACTAAGGGTATACCCCCTGTAGCTTAAAGAGGTTTTGAAGGGGGTATACCCGTTGCAGGAGTAACTTCCAGCGGCCACAATCGGAAAACTCCTTCAGATTCTAGTTCCCCATGTCGATAAACCTCCGAGTACAAAAAATTAGGAGAGCTTTTAAGAAAAGACAAAAACTTATGGACGCCGGCGGGGATTGAACCAGTGCCATACATGTCAAACCGCTTATATATGAAAAAATATTAAAAGGATGATCTAAAAATAGGGCACTATAACTTTCGCCACGTTTCATGTTCGCCAAATCAACTTTCGCCACGTTGCCAAAAAACTATAACTTTCGCCACGTTCGTGTCAAAAATACAGGGTGATCAATAATTTACTCACGTATTTAAAAAGCTCGCGAAAAATCGAGTTTAAGTCCATTTCAGTCGCCGAATAGCTCATTCGATAGCCACCGTCACCGAATTTTAGCAAAAAAATTATTAAAAAATATTTTATTTTCAATTTTTTAGCCCAAAAATACTAGAAAAATTACGATTTTTTGAAATTTTCCTTATTTTCAAAGCTTTGCCAAAAATCAAGTATAGGACGGATTTCTCTGAGCGACGGCAATCTTGAAAGATGGGAATCTGAGAGATTTTTTACAAAAGAAATTATTGAAAAAGCGCCGAGATATGATTTTTTTTGAAAATTATGCTTTTTTTCAATTTTTGCACTTTTTTTGAAAATAAGGAAAACATCGAAAAAAAGCATAATTTTCAAAGAATCATATCTCCGCGATTTTAAAAGCTTTTTCAATAATTCTTTTTGTAAAAAATACCTCAGATTCCCAACTTTCTTTTATGAAAACAATTATTAAAAAATATTTTATTTTCGACAAGATATGGATTTTTGAAGTTGGTGGATTTTCCAATTTTTCTTAAATTTGCCTATTTTCACAAATTTGCCAAAAATCGAATATAGGTCGGATTTCTTCGAGCGACAGCAATCCTGAAAGTTTGGACCCATTTCTGGCTGGAATTCAAACCCGCGACCTCTAAGTTAAATGATGTCACACTAACCACTCGACCATGTGATTCCTTAGGGTTTTGATACAATATATACCTTGTTTTACTCGTTGAGTCGAATGGAATTACTTTTTTTTAAATTTTGAAGTCCCTCCAATTTTTGCCAAAAAAACCGCCGTGGACACAGAGTTTATTTTTAAAACACATTAAAAATTAACATAATTTTAAAGCAGATATAAAAGCATAATCAGCAACACACGATTTCATAATTCACGTAACGTGCCGAAAAGGTCCATTTAACCCGCTCATTAAACCAAAAATAGGAAATTGCTTTAAAAAAGACAAACAATGCCCCTCTGCAGCCATCTCAATTTCTGCTCCTCTTCTCCTCCTTATTATCCGAATTCTTAATAGAGTGGCTTTGGATATGCGAAACAACTCCAGCACCCGATTAAAAAACTAAAGCGTCCCCGCTTCTCTGCCCATATTGCGTGTCCATAGTGCCCCAGAACTGATGTGTGTACATATATCTAAGCAAAAAATACCGCGCATGGAAAGATTAGTAGTCTTTTTAAGTAGTATGGCTATGACTATATGGGGCAATGTGGCTTCTTCTTCATCGTTTCCAGTAGTCTCAACCTTCTTTCTGCGCTATGTCTATGCTATTCGGCTAATCTGCCTAACTAAGCTTCAATTTCAATTTTGCCTGTTCATCGGTTGGTGTTTATTAGAAGCACACACGGCGCGGAAAAGAAGTATACGGCACTGGAAAAAAAAGTACACAGCTCTGGAAAACTGGGTTAAATATAATATGAAAATGATTAGACTATAAACGGAATTTTAGGTTTTTCAGCAAATGGCAACTCTTTTGAATGCAAAACATTCTCACCAAAAGACACTATTTTGGGAATACAAGAACGTAAACAAAGAAGTAATTAAAATAGTACAGATTATAAATAATATCTATAGAATATTTTCTATCTATAGAAAAAGTTCATCACACATGGTGCAGGAGCAAGTGGCACAAATTTCATTTTGAATGGGAAGAGTTCGATCACCGGAGGTCATAATTTTTTTGAATACTACTAAGTATTTTAGGATACTACTAAGCATATTTTTCCTTAGCTATTTTTCCGAAAAAAATTTTTCATAAAATTTCCTAAAAACCCTATATGGATTTTCGGAGCTCGTCTACATGGGGGGGGGGGGCCACCCACGTGATTTTTTTCAAAAATTTTTTTCTCAAAAAAAAATTTTTGTTGAGGAAGGGCCCTAATTTGCACCCCTTAATACTTTCGTTTGTATTATACATAATATGACTTGGCTACTAAAAACTAATTGACTAGCATGGTGTGCAAGTGTATATTACAATCATAGGAAATGTACTTTTCATTTTATTTAATCTATTTGAAAAATATGTAAAAAATTTGATTTAAAATTTGAAAAATTTAGTTCATTTTTAGCAAAATTTTTGAAAAAAGATTTTCTTGAAAATATAATTAAAAAATTTTTCCTGATAAAAATTTTCATTTTTCAGTTTAATTTTTGAATGGAACAAAAATTTTGATTTTTCCCCTCCTAATTTGAGATAGTGTTAAAAATTTTTATTACCCATCTTAATTTTCGAAAAATGAGATTTTTTAAAGAGGGGTAATAAAATTTCTTTGACACTATCGCAAATTAGGAGGGAAAAAATCAAAATTTTTGTTCCATTCAAAAATTAGGGGGACAAGGGTGCCATGCCGACAACCCTATATGATCTAATGTTTCAATTTTCACCATACATGCTTCCTCATATTCGCCCTTTTGTCAACCCGTCTCTCTTCCTACTTAATAAATGCGAAAAAATAACATATGCTTTCCGCATAAAATAGACTGAAAATCAAACGAAAGAAGTAAAGAGTGTCGGCCAACAGCCTACAACCTCCTATCATCATCCACGCTCAATTAAGTAAGCGCAGGTCCGAAAAATAAATTGGCAATACAAAAAATTTCTTCAGCCCTCAACGTCTATTCTTTCACATGTCTCCGAATGGACTGCGATTCCGACAACGCCATAAAATGAATTTTCATTTTGATTAATTTTATTCGTCGAAGAACAAGAGTTGACGAATAATGAGGAACTTGGAGTTTAGTGAAAAAATAAAGTTTTATTTTAAAAAATATCCCTAATTTAATAAAAGCTGTTTNTCAACATCTATTCTTTCACATGTCTCCGAATGGACTGCGATTCCGACAACGCCATAAAATGAATTTTCATTTTGATTAATTTTATTCGTCGAAAGAACAAGAGTTGACGAATAATGAGGAACTTGGAGTTTAGTGAAAAAATAAAGTTTTATTTTAAAAAATATCCCTAATTTAATAAAAGCTGTTTCTTGAAACGATTGATCAAACATTACAATATTCAAACTTTTTCTGTTTTTTAATCGATTGTTGCTGAAAAATACTAATTTTTTAAACTATTTTCATGCGACTTTTATTTAGAAATAGTAATAAAATCGTTGAAACAATTTAAACAAATTAAACAATACCTTTCCCACAAATCGATAAAAAGCATAAAGTTTAATTTTTAAATGTTTGATTAATCGTTTCAATAAACAACTTTTTATTGAATCAGGGAAATAAAATAGTGTGCTGGGTGGCGCAAAAAAAGTTCCATTTTAGCATTTTTCATGAATTTTGGAACATAAATTTTTTACAAAAAAATTACCCCATTAGGGGTAATTCGATGCGAGGAATCGATTGCACGCATCCCCAAAGTGCGAAAATGCTTACCCAACCCTGATTCAGGAGAAAAATGAAAAAATGACCATTTTGGCTTCAAACCTCCATTTTACTCCTGAATCCAACTTCAACGCCACTTGGTCCAGGTCCAACAACAACGACATCATCACCTGGTCCAGCTCCAACTGGATCTCCACTAACCATCCCACCACCATATACTGTATCTTCCAAAAAGTGTACTTGGATTTAGCACAAATTAAGCTTTTATTAAAGAACCAGATACTTTTGGGAAGCTGACAACGACTAATACCACCACTCCGATAACAACTACGACTACCACTGTTCCAACTACGGCTATAACAACTATACCTACTAAGGGGCTTAATATATATGTCTTGAAAAAGGTATCATCATGGATTACGGATACCGATCCAACACATGTTATGTTTGGATTTTTGTTAAATAGATCACAGGGCAATTCGACGTGCTGATAGGCATCATAAAAACGAAGTATTAATAGAGAGTTTAAGCCTAGGTCTAAGACTAGACCTAGACCTGTGTCTAAGACAGCATAAACCTAGAGGCCCATTTCTACTCTCATAATTTATATTGTCTAGTGTTTATAATTTTTCAATGTGTTAGGTAATTTTTCAAAAACTTCAATCAACGGAAAGGAGGAGATGGAAGGATTAGATTTACTTATTGATAGGCGTGATCCATGCTAGGCATAGTTCAATTGTTTCCACTTGAATATTTATGTAATTCATTGTACATTACCACGATTTCCCTGTATACGCTGTTTATTGAAACTCTCAATTTTCCTTTATTCAACTTTTGATTGTTGCTTCACGTTTTGTTGTTTATTTTCACACATTTTATTTTACTTTTGATCTTTTACTAACCATGCAAATTGCAAATATTCTTGAAAAAGACGTAAATCGTCGAAACGTCGAACAAAGTTTCTAACCAACTATTACTCGCAAGTGTATATTCGGTATACCTCCATTATTTCCCTCTCTGGGGTACAAAATGTGTTCTGAACACATTGCGTTCTCAGTTGGAACACAACTTTTCTTTGTCGTCTGACTTTCTGTCGAACTTAAAAAGCTTAGTGAAAAGAAAAGTGAAAAACTTTTTGTCACAAATTGTGACAATTGTCACAACTTAGTAAAATGATCTTTTGCCGCTTTGGACAAAAAACACGGCCTTTGTGTTCTTGTGTTCCGAACACAAAACACAATGTTTCCGAACATTTGGAACCTAGATTCCCTCTATAACAGTTATATCATTTTTATGATTTTATTTCATTCGCTTTCGGAAAACCTATGTCCTTGAGAAAATTTTGAACAATTCTTATGAAAACTCATGAGAAAGTGATTTACACACACAAAATAAGTGATTTACATTTATTTAATGTACTAAAGTTTCTTTAGGTTCATTCTTTGCATCATAATATGTCTAGCGATCAAAATTTTTCTTCTACGGATGTTACAGGAGATAGCTCAACTTTGGTATTTTCAAGGCTTGATCTATTGATTATAGGGTCGATTTTTGTGCTCATATGTATTTTTTGTATAGTACCATATATTTTGACTATATGGGTATGTTATTAGTTAGTGATGTTCAAAGTTACCAAAAGTGACAATTTTGTCACCTGACATAAATATGCGTATTATAACTTTTCGAAATTTAATTTTTTTATGGTGACAAATTTGTCGCCATTGTCACCTTGAACAAATTATATCGTACCCAAAATTCATAGTCGGTGACAAAATTTCACTTGTTATAACTTTGAGCATCACTATTGGGCCAGTCCTTGCCTCAGACAGCAGCTGCTGCGTGGCCCAATCAGTTGCTGCGTGATCAAACAGCAGCCGCAGCGCGCAGCAGCTGTTTGGTCCGTGCAGCGCGCTGCGGCGCAGCTGCTGTTTGGTCCACGCAGCTGCTGTTTGGGCCACGCAGCAGCTGCTGTCTGAGGCAAGGACTAGCCCATTATTAGCTTGGTGGCCATACATTCAGCGTATATCTAAAATTTTAGATTTTTATCACCAAAAAGCAATTTAACCAACACTTTGCCTACCATATCATGGTAAATCTTGGCATATTCGAGATTTTAGAGGTGTTTACCTACATGATACAAGGAGTCATGATGATAGCCAATTCAAATTTTGGATATGTTATAAGCATAGTAATTTTTATAATTGAAAAAGTTTTCTGAAAATTTTGTAGCTTGTTGGCGGTCTAAATAATGCAGCTTGGTTTGGTAATATAATTTTGACATTGGTTTTGGCTATAGACCGTTTCGATGCATTAATATACCCTACATTTACTGGATCGTTGCCAATATATAAGCAAAAAATTTATAAGGTAAAAGACTCACTGAGGACGTAACCCCATGAGAGGGAGGTCAAAAATTTTCCAAAAGACTGTATTTTTACTCTAGGGTTTTTTGACTATATTTTATAATCTTATTTTTTAGGCACTTTTGCTCCTTACCTACATCATTATAATCTTAAATCTCTTCTTTTTCATGATCCCAGGTTTTCGTATCCAACTTAACATAACTTCGTATGACCCAGAAAAACTAGCTGCTGATATAAATATATACTTTATCACTACAATAATTGCTCTCTGTTTACTAGGCATTGCATGTGTATTATATTTAATAGCCTTAGTAATGCTCTTTGTGAAGGTTAGTATATGAAATTTTTTAATTTAAAAAAAATTTTATGTGAAAAATTTCATTTTTGACAATTTTTTGAATTTCACTTTTTGATTTAGCTCAGCAAAAATTCTTAAATGATTTTCCGCGTGAAAAATTACACAAGCGCAAAAAATTTTTTGATAAAATTAATCTACGGGGGAATCGAACCAGAGCCTATAAACTGTACACATAGCCTAATGGATAAAGGTTAGAATCAAAATTCACATTTCATAATCACCATAGCAATATGGGTCTCGTTTAAAAGTTTTTGACTTGCTGAACCTGAGGTCCATTTTTGAATTTAATTTTTAGAAGAAAATTTTTTGGGGTGGGAGAGGTGGGTTGAGTCCATTTTAAACCTTATTTTAGCGTCACACGATACAATCACAGACCAGTTTGGTCTCTTCTCACGAGATCAGGCTTTTCATTCAAACTATTATAATTTGTGGTTATAAATCGATTATTACTATTCTATGGACATTTTATTTTCCTCCCACCCCATTAGCATATGGTTTAAGCTTTTCAGCCGCGATTTTGGAGTCCGGATATAATCCTTATTTGTATTTTGTTGTGAATAGGTAATTGGGGCTCAGATGGTATATGAAGGGGCAGTGGCGAGGAAAGAGCTACCAGAGTCACATGATCTCCCCCTCTGGAGGTAGAAGATCATATATGAACGGGTCCATATTTTCGAAAAAATTGTGGGGGTATAGGGGCAAAATCCAAAAAATGCGAGAGTGGTCGCAAACAAAAAAACGATCAAAGAAGGTCGCTAGATACAATCGCAAAAATTTTTCAACAAATGGACCAAAACTACAGGGGAGGGGTATAGGGGTAACTTCCGAAAAAATACATGGGGTCCAATATGAACCCCTTGCTCATATATGTAGAAGATGAGGTATGTTGAGAGGGAGAGGAGACAAGCACAATTTTTAACACCAAAAAATTTTTTATAGAACTTTTCGGAGGCAGCTTTTGAACATAATCTTGAAGAAGTACACTCCAGAAATTGCAGTGATAAATGTTATTCCTAGACAAAGAAATTCCAAAGAACATAGTCGGAGTATAAGTATAAGAACTACAAATTTTTAAAAATTTATTATATATAAAAAGATTGTATATTCACTGATATATAAATGATTTATGATCTTGTACGACTGAAAATAAACTTGATGTTTAGAAAAAGTTTTAAAAAGTTGTTCCAAAATTTTTTTACACATTCATTACATATTTCACTTTTCTACAGTAATAAAAAAGTGAAAAAATTTGTGGAACAACCCAACAGTACATTTCCCACCAAGTTGAAAAGAAGCTCAACGCGGGTGAGAAATGTTTTATATAAAGATATAAATAAAATTTTTCATTACTTTCTTTCATGGAAAACCTATTTGTATTTATGGGGATCAAAAACTGTATGGCAGCCTATTCTCTCAGAGTATAATGCTATTTTTGAAGGCTAATATAGGAAATTTTTTTAAATTTTCAAAAATTTTGCTATGTAACAAAATGGAATTTGGCGTAGAAATTTCAAATTCAAAAATGGACCTCGCCATCATGTTCAGCATAGTCGAAAACCTCTCCATGAATTTATATTTTGGAATATAAATGACGATTCTCAATTTTCGTCTCAATACAAAAAATGCTGCCTGAAAATCAGGAACGTTTCAAATTTAAGTTTTACAATAGGGTTCTATCTGTCGATTATAGGCTTCTTCTAGCGTCTCGGCTAACGCCTCTACTAGCGCTTCTTCTAGCGCTTCTGCTAGGCGCTAGAAGAGGCGATAGAAGAAGTGCTAGAAGAAGCGCTAGTAGAGGCGTTAGCCGAGACGCTAAAAGAGATTTTCTCTAAAAACTAATAAAAGGTAAAAAATTTTCGTGTAATTTGAAATGGGTTGCTTTTATAACTTTTATGAATCGCTAAAATAAACATTTCGACCCTGGTGGGATCGAACCCGCACTAATAAAATGAATCGTCCTAGCCATTAGGCCATGCGCTCAGCTTTTTGAAACCGTACCATGTTACAGAGTTTACGATAAATTTAATATTTTAAATTTTCTTATTTCTTCATATCTTGTAGAAAAAGTTTATCTATAAATACAGTCATGCCGAAGATCTTAGTTCTTCGATCATAGTCGATGATTCATCATTAAACTAAAATTGGATTATAATAATTTCACATAAAGTCAACTGTAAACCTGGTTTTCATCATTTTGATAGTCTTGCTTCGAATTGCTTTTTCTATTACTCTTTCGACGTTGTAAGTTTCCGACTTTAGCCATTAACAGATAAAGGAATATTTGAAACAGTGACATAATGGACATACCTACACAAAACCCGCTAATTCCTAAAAATTGAAAATTTTGTTAAAAAAGTAAAAACTTTTTGATTTTTCCAAAAAAATTTTAAACCATAAGATCTCTCTTATGTTTTTTCGTGCTTTCGGCACGAAATTGTGCGGGGTGGGATCGACCACTTTTGTGCGGGGGTGCACCCCTTTTCAGCATAAGCTATCGTACCAAATCATCGTGCCATCGTAAAATTAACGTATAGGTACGATGAAATCGCCACAAGCAATCGTACAAATTTGGTACGATGCCATCGTACTGCGTCGTACCATCGCACGATAGCTTGTGGCGATTTCATCTTATCTTTACGTTAATTTTACAATGGCACGATGATTTGGTACGATAGCTTGTGGGGCCGTCGTACGATAGCTTGTGCCGTGCTTGTGGCGACCCTTATTGATTAAGGGGATAAAAGATTAAAACAATTACCGCCTATATTTGCAATAAACTCAATGAAAGTAATTTTATATGCTTGTTCAGTATGCGTATATCTTCCATGTTGATAAAGCAGTCTAATATAATAACGTGAATCTAGTTCGGATGGGTTCGTCGTCAGAAAACGATCCGACTATAATTTTTATTTATCGAACTTAAAACTTTAAAAAAATAAGCTTACAATTTCAGGATTAAATTTCTGTGATTGAACATCAGCAATCGTATAAGTCCTAAAAATTGAAGCCCTTGATTATTTTTTAAAATAAAATTTTACCAAAAATCACAATATTTTTTACACTTTTTTACGCATTCCTAAAATTATATAAAATATTTCAATGTCCCTAATAGGGTAATTTTATGCGGGGAATCGTTTGCACGCATTCCCGAATTCTGAAAAGGCTGCTCTAACCCTGATTAAGAGATGGGGTGATTGTATTTGACCTTTCGTTTAGACCTTATTTTTGCATGACACAACCAACAAGGGTCAGGACAGCCTTTTCATAGTGATGAAATGCGCGCAAACGTTTTTCCACATTTGACCCCTTCGACCAACATCGATAAACAAATTTATGTCTAAAAATGCAATAATTGTACCCCGCGCAAATTTTCGAAAAATATTCAACCCCTTTTCATCTAACATATCTCCCTGGCCCCCTCCCCTAGACACGCTATTGCTTACATTATAATCTTTTTCTACATCACTCGGCATTTTCATACAACTTTTGTGCATAGCATCTACTTCAGAGTCTGCTTTGATAGATAACATACACGTATGATAAATTTTGTTTTTTATAGGTTCACATGTTTGTTCAACACACTTTGTATAATTGTAATTATACTGGAGATCAATGTCATGGCATCGGGAGCCAGGCAAATCTCGAAGTATAAGGTTTCTTGTTGCATCTATGTTGACTGTGTGGGCTCCTAAAATTTTTAAGGTTAGGTAGCCAAAAAAATTTTTTTCAAAAAAAAGTGAAACAATGTTAATGATAGAGAGAAATTGTGATTCCATCTCAACTGATCGTGTAGTGTAGTGTTGTGAGCTTTGAAGAAACTGATGTCAGGGTCGAGCCCCGCTTAGCCCTGACATCAGTTTCTTCAAAGCTTACAACACTACACTACACGATCAGTTGAGATGGAATCACAATTTCTCTCTATCGATAACATTGTTTCACTTTTTTTTCGAGCCCCGCTTAGACAATATTTTTTGCACTTAATTTTTTTCAACTTTTAATCCAAAAATCAGCTCTCTTTAATTGTTGTGTAAAAACGAATAAACATATGTTTCTTATACAGGGTGGCTCATAAAAAAGTGGCTTTTTTGTGATTTTTTGGGACCCAGTTCATACGGTTTTTCTTCATAACAGAAATTTTTTCACAAAAAATGATGTTCTACAAAATTGTCCGTCGTGATCTCACGAACAATTTTATAGAACATCACTTTTTTGTGAAAAAATTTCTGTTATGAAGAAAATCTTTATGAACTAAGACCCAAAAAATCATAAAAAGCTACTTTTTATTGGGCCACCCTGTATATTTTTTCTGCATCTATGACGTTGAAATTATTCAAAATTTTGAGGACACACTTCGTGATTGTTCTTTGTTAATCTTTTTAACAAATATAATTCTTATCGAATTATTAGAATTTTTTTACTATAGTTATCTTTTCACACTTTGTATTGATTTAATTTTTGTCCGTTAGGGTGCTCGTTAGTCGTTGTCGCGCCCAAAAAACACTGTTAAATGAGCTGTGAAACGTTGTCGAGCTCAATAAAAAACGCTGTTAAACGTTGTCAAACATTGTCGCGCGACAACGATTTTTCGACGACGTTGTCATTGTTTTTTATTATTTGCATTGAAAATTGCAAATACTTTACGATTTTTCGACAACGTTGTCGAGAATCTCGAGAAATCTCGACAACGTTGTCGAAAAATCGTAAAGTAT
>OZJO01019432.1:0-21437 GCA_900406225.1 Acrobeloides nanus | reverse complement strand
AAACCGGTATTTTGTTATTGCTCTGCGAATAATGGCTCAATTAATAAAAGTTTTGCTATTGGGCGCTAGTGCGGATGGGGGAGGTAACCACTTGAAATTTTTTATTGGAAAAATGATTAATATTGAACAATTTTCATATTAATATGAAAACTTATCAATATTATCCAATTTGAAAATTGTTTAGGGGTATTTTTATTTTAAAAAACCGAACTTTTGTTAAAGTACCTAATACGGTCTAGACTATAATTCGATAAAAACCGACTCTAATCGATTTGTTTCGATGAGTAATGAACTAAAAACGCCAAAACAATGCGGTCAAACATTCTTAGGTACTTTTTATAGAGCCGAACATAGGCATATAAGCATATAGGTTTAAGCCCAAAACATGTCTTAAATCATCCAAAAATGAATGAAAACAAATCGAAAAAAATTTTTTGTTAACAAACTACACTTTTTGGCTAAACTAGCGTTTACAGAAACACTCAAAAACACATGGAGTCAATTTAATGCTTTCTAAACGACCTGAGAACACAATTTAAGCGTATTAAATGTGGAATCAACTCGTTTTTGGTTCACTTTGAGGCCGGGGTATCATCTTATTGTGATATTAGGACCCCCGGCGCAGCCTTGAAGCGTGTTAGATACTAAACTGTTAAAAACCCTCAATTTTTGACCGAATTTGCGTTTGCCTAAGCCTATAGTATAATACCCCATACCTATATATTAATGTGACTCTCTAAAAGTACCCAAGAATGTTTGACCGCGCATTTTTTTAGTTCATTACTCATCGAAAGAAATCTATTAGTCGGTTTTGACCGAATTCTAGTCTGGATTGTATTAGTTATATTTTCCAAATTTTGCGATTTTCAAGTTGTTTAATTTTCACTAAAATAATCCTATACTAGCTTGATTTTGACTGAATATATTTCCTTGAAACATCCAAAATTTCGAAACTGCTCTCAAAGTATATTATGCTTTTTTTCTGTTACTGATAACATACTATTAAGACGCAACAAGAAGCCCTTTGAGTTTTTTTACCTAAGCTTAAAGTACTTATACGCGTCGACCCATGTTACGTTTTTGATCATAGACTGACCAATTTTTTTTCAATGAAATTTTTTTGATACTTCAATGAAACTTCGAGAACGTTTATTATCAAAACAAAATTCGTAGTTAAAATAGTTATGCAAATATTAACATAAAAGAACATAAATAGAAAAGAACCCGAAAATTTAATTAGACAAACAATAGGCATGTGAATTTTTTCATAATTTTGTGTGTTTCCTAAAAATGAATATGGATGGATGTTTGAAATCTAAAATTTGAATTGCAGTTTTTAATCATATTAAAAAAAATAATATTTCATATGTATTCCTGCTTTTTGCACCGAAATTTTTAAATTCATAGTAAACGTGAAAATACCCCCTGGAAATTTTAAATTGCAGTTGTGATGGAGAAAAATCAATGCCAAAAACTATAACATTAGGGGCCAAATATGGGACTTCAAAGATCAAGATATGAATCATACATACAGAAACTACAGGATGAGCAAAAAACGCGTACTTTTGCATTTTTTTGAAAAATTTTCAAAATTACCTATAAGGGATTTTGAAAAAATTTCACCTAAAAACTCAAGTACGGTTTTTTTACTCATCCTCTAAGATTAACAATCTTCAAAAATCAATTTTTTGGAGAACATAAAGACAACAATCTCATAACAAACATCTTTCTTTTTGGACTAGATGACAATATCGATTCCATTGTATTTTGCTTTTCTTGTACCGCTTCAGAATACGATGACCTTTCTCGCAAGCAACTTTTGGGCTTGGCTGAAAGCACTGCTGGGAGTGGTAGAAGTTCTTCTTCAAAAATAACGTCATTTTCTAGCTCATCGTATTGAATTTCTTCACAGATTCCGAAACGGACTTGCCTGGAAGATGGGGAGATTGAGCCTTCTTCATCTTCTGGAGTTTCTGGCGTTAAGGGTAGGATGGAGATGCGGCGAGAGCGGTATCGAGGTCTGGAATTTCTTGATGGTGTAAAAGAAGTTGTTGGTTTGTTTGGCGGAGTGAGATCAATCGAGCACGACAAGCGTGTTGGTCTATCTAAAATGGAAAATTAGTCAATCAAAAATGGTATGGCTTGAAAAATTCAGGAATGAAAAAGTTATAAAAAGTGTCAATCCTTGTCACCAAGGGCCAAAATTGCGCACCTCAGAAAGTACAGGGTGAGCAAAAAAAACCGTACTTTTGCGTTTTTTAGTGAAAATTTGTCAAAAATCACCTATAAGAGGTATGCGTGCAATCGAATTTCGCATGAAAATACCCCTTATAGATGATTTTTGAAAACAAATTTTGAAAATTTTTCGTCAAAAAACGCAAAAAGTACGGTTTTTTGGCTCATTGAAAAAAATATTGTGCTCAAAATTCGCATATTTCTGACAGATGACAAGGATTGTCACTTTTTATCCCTAAGAGAGTATAATCTAAATTTTTTTAGCTACACCGGAACTTTTTATTCAATAAAAAGTTCTGGTGTAGCCAAAACAAAATTTCGACTATACAATTTATGCCTATTTATCAAAAAAATCTTTACCCGGTATCTTTTTCATATGTTCAGGATTCGAATCTGCCCTAGCCTTTCTCACATTATTTATCGGTTTTTTATTAGACGAATATATGGCGTAATCTTTCTTCATAACAGGTACAATAAAAGCCATTTTTCAAG
Organism: Acrobeloides nanus; assembly: GCA_900406225.1. Taxonomy (NCBI): domain Eukaryota; kingdom Metazoa; phylum Nematoda; class Chromadorea; order Rhabditida; family Cephalobidae; genus Acrobeloides; species Acrobeloides nanus. Next base: position 18,710 of record OZJO01019432.1, on the reverse strand, counting down.
AGCAATAACCGTTTGTATAAACTCAAATTTCGAGCCAATCGACAAACTCTTCACACACGTGGGTTAGGGAAAATCAAACAGCGAGGTTCACTCGAGCCTATAACAAAAAATAAAATGAAACAAGACTATGTGTATTTTCATTCGGTGCCTACTCGAAAAATTTCGCGTCTCCTTCCTGTAAAATGCGCAATCAAACTGGTACACGCTAAGTAAATAGGAAGAGTTGAAGAAAAAATTTCTGAATTCCGAGAGGATTTTCTTTCTGAAACAACAAAAATAAGAAGCTTAACTTTTTTGTGCAAATTAAAAAGCTTAAGTTTGAGCAGCAAAATTTGTAGAATTTTTTTCGAGAAAAAAACGTGGACCTTACGAAACAAAGATCTGTAAACTCCTAGCGACTGAAAACTACAGGGTGTTCCAAAAAACTGCCATTTGGTCATTTTTTGGCGAAAATTTTTCGAAAACTTTTTTTCAAAAGTGACTCAGGGGTATTTTTATCAGGGGGCGAAAAGGTGCCATCACCCATAACCCACCCATCACCCAAGGTGAATCACCCGCAATCACTCATCACTTACTGGGTGATGGGTGGGTGAATTTTGGGTGCTATCACCTATTTTTTGATTTTTATGCGAGAAATCGATTGTGTGCATCGAAAACCCTTGAAAACGCCTCCCAGACTATGAAATGTAAGATTTTCATATTTTCAAGTAGGGATTCCTATCAAAAATAACTGAAAAAAGACGAAAATCTTACATTTCATGGTCTGGGAAGCATTTTCAAGGTTTTTTCGATGCGCGTAATCGATTTCTCGCATAAAAATACTCCTAATGAGTCATTTTGGAGAAAAATTTTCGCCAAAAAATGGACACTATTACTTTTTTCACATTAAGAGTGGCAAAATTCAAATGATTTTTGCCACTCTTATGCATATTTATACTTGCCGCGCCACGTAGCATGCTGCTGCGGCATGGGGCGGCATCAAAGTGCAATTTTTGAGAAAAAATTCGAATAAAACACGTGAAAAAAGTAAGCGTGAAAAAACAAAAACGTGAAAAAGTAATAGTGCCAAAAATGATCAAATGGCAGTTTTTTGGAACACCCTATAAGGAATCAAGAAATAAAATTCGATAAAAAATTGTAAAAGTAAAAAAAATCAAAACCAAACACATTTGATCGTTCGTTAAAATCTAAATTTGGCTTCTAACTGTTCCTCTAACAGAATTCCTTATTATTTTTATACGAATCAGGGCTCTTCCCGTTCCCTTATCAGTTGGCCCCAGCTATTTCTTCTTACGTACTGGGCCACTAAGAAAATTTGTTTCATCGAAAGAAAAATCCGTGCACTGAATCATGGGACAATCATGAAATTTTGGGTACAACGAAAGAGGGTATTAGCGGATGAAATTTTGGGTTAAACCGACGTGTTTGGTCATAAACACCGCGATTACACGTGACTTTTATGGAAGTGAAATTTTGGAGTATAGAAAAAGAAGAGAAACTCTGATGCAATGCTACTACAAAAATATTTAAAAAAGCAGTTTAAAGTTGTTTACACATTTAGTCGGGGGTCTCTTTCTCCAACATCTTTGTTTTTGATTAACGGCCTGATAGGAATGCGATCAATTTTAAGAAAAAAATAGAAATTGCTTCGAGCCTGAATCGAACCAGGAGTCGTTTTTAGACAAAAATCGCATTTTTACGACTTTCGCTTCAATATAAAATACACCTTCCCTGAATCAGGATGGCGTTTTTTTACTTCGAAAATGTCAAATTAGAATTCGCCACATGTTTTTGGATCATTTCCAGAAAAAATTTTTGAAAAATTTTTCACGTGGGTGGCCCTCCCCTATTGTGTAGTAGCTCCCAAAAATTTTTTAGCGTACTAAAATTTTTTAAAGCAATTTAAACTTATTAATTTTCGTCGAGAAGAACATCACTTTTGGCAGCATATAAAAAAAATAAAGACGACTTTAAGCTGGTCGTAAAACTGATCAAATTACGAAATTTTTGCTTAAAATGACTTCATTTTGTATACTTGCTTGTTGCAAAAACCGTTCCCCTATAATCTTTCTACAAACCATGAATCTTGTGATACTCTTTAAAAATTCCAAAGCTTCTTGCCAAAAAAAAAAATGGCTACATACATAAAAATTGGCGCCCACTACCATTAGTAAAGAGACAGAGAACCTTCAAATATTTTTCTGATAAAATGGTTCTGTTGTGTTGGCTTTATGATTCTGAAGTTCCTTTTATATGAAGAGAATTTTATTGGCGACCTTTCTATTTTTGGCAATTTTAATTGCCGACATAAAAAAAACCGAAACAGAGCATGAAAATTGAGTAGCAATAAATTCTATTCGATACAGTTGTTTTATGCGAAAATTTTGGGCAATTCTATCCGTTGAATAAATGTTTACAATGGATTATACAATTTTTTATGACGTTAAAGTTTGGTACACGTCAAACAAGATGGCCTAGGAAACGTATTTTACGATTTTCAAACTTTTCAAGTTTTTTAACACACTTTTTTTAAGGGGGGTAACAATCATGGCAGGATCTCGAAAAACATTTTTTTGAAAATTTTTGTAAAAAATACGTTCATAGGGGTAATTTTATGCGAGAAATCGATTCCGCGCATTCCCGAAGCATGAAAACGCTTTCTTGACCCTGATTCAGTAAACGGGGTGGGTGTATTGAAGCGAAAATCAAATATTTTCGGATTTTTATGAGAAAACCGTCGATTCTTAGGTTTTTCTAGGCGGGGAATCGATTGCGCGTATTCCAGAACCTTNCACCGATTTCTTCTCTGAATCAGGGTCAAGGAAGCGTTTTCAAGGTTCGGGAATGCGCGCAATCGATTCTCCGCCTAAAAAAATCTAAGAATCGACGGTTTTCTCATAGAAATTTGAAAATGTTTGATTTTCGCTTCAATACACCCACCCCGTTTCCTGAATCAGGGTTGATGTATTGAAGCGAAAATCAAAACTTTAGTTTTTATGTAAAAAATGGATGTTTCTGGGGATAAGGGTATTTTTATAAGAGAAATTCGTATAAACATCCTGGAGATTCATCTCTCGAAGCTCTTCACTACTACAATGTTCATTTTATGAAAATTGAAAAAATCGATGCAAAAATCAATTTTTCCGCAAAAAATTCAAAAAAGTTTGTGTATTACAGCGAAAACATGTACACACATTCAAAATTTCAAACGCAACTATCTCGGAAACTACAACGATTCAGGACATGCCGTAAAAACAAAAAACGCTCCATTTTTCATAAATTTTCCGAATATTAACAAAAATGGCAACTTTTTTCCACTGGACTGGTCCTTTAACCAATTGATCATGCATCGAGAAAAAATCTCATAGATCTTCAAAAGATTCACCATATGGTTGATTTCATGATCACTTTTTCTTCTTCTTCTGAATCGACGATCAATGAGCTTATTGCCATAGCAAAACAGATGTCACAGGTCGCTTGGGTTGTTGAACTTCGACCGGCATTTTCTCATTCAGCATGTGTCTCTTTCCTCCAGGGCAAACAATCCCGGCTGGCAAGGAAGTTGATGCGTTCTGTGTGTGTGTGATCTAGGTATTTTTGCCAATCATACGCCCCCGAATTGACGAAGAGGTTGCTCTAAGGAAAAGAATTTTGAGCAATTGTGCTTGTCGAGAAAAAACTTTTTTCACGTTTACAGCATTTTTGCTTCAATCGATCTACAAGTTGTTATTTTTGTTTAGGAAAAAGTATATTCGTTTTTTGATGTTTGATAGCTATTTTTATAGTTAGGCTCTTGCTAGTGCTGTAGACAGGAATTTTTTAAAGGACCATGGTCACGGAAAATTTGCCCCCCCCCCAAAAAGCTTGGAAAAAGTTATTCAGAAAAATGTCCTCTATAAAATTTAAAAAATTGATGCAAAAATGATTTTTCCACCAAACTCTGTGTAATGAAACGATCTGCACGGATCAAGTTTTCGTTTTAATACACAGAATTTCAAATTTTACAATCTTTTTTGCCTTTTTTCTCCATGAGATGTTGTGTTGTTTGAAAATTTATAGATGACATTTTTCTGAACAACTTTTTCCAACAACACAACATCTGACATTTCATTCTCATGAAGAAAAAAGGCAAAAAATTGTAAACTTTGAAATTCTGTGTATTAAAACGAAAACTTGACCTCGTGCAGATCGTTTCAATACACAGTTTTTGCGGAAAAATTTTTCGCGTCAATACATAACTCCATTCCCTGCATCAGAGTCAAGATAATTTTTTCATACTTAGAAAATGCGCGCAATCGATTTCCCGCATAAAATTATCCCTATATGGGTTATTTTTAGTAAAAAAATTTCCGGTTCCAGAAATTTTTTCGGGCCTTAAACCAGTATCAGGAAAATTTTTTCATGCCTCGAAAATGAGCACAGTCGATTCTTCGCCTAGAAAAACCCCTAGATAGTCGGTTTTCTGGCTAAAATTTGAATTATTTACATTTTCGCTTCAATACACCGACCCCCTTCCCTGAATCAGGGAAGCGTTTTTGAACATTTTTTCACGTGGATGCCCTCCCCCCTATTATGTAGTAACTCCAAAAGTTTAGCTCTTGACTGCCAATGCCGGAGCGGATACAAGTCAGCCCGGCTAATCCGGTTTGTTTTTTCTTACGGTCATATCAAATCAAAAATGAAAATTTCTAGGACAAAGTCGTATTCAATGGAGTTGATTTAGTAAATCAAGAGGAGCTATCCAGTTCTCAACAACGAGAGCTCCAACGTTACATTGAAGAGAATGCACATTTGCTTCAGTTTGGTGACAAGCCAAAGCCAGGTATCAAAAATTCACAACTGATTGCGGTTGGTAATCGATTCCCCACATAAAATTACCCCCAGATGGATGCTTTCTGGGCGAAATAGAAATTTTTCGATTTTCGCATCAATACACCGAATCCATTCCCTGAATCAGGGTCAAGAAAGCGTTTTCATGCTTCGGAAATACGCGCAATCGATTTCCCGCATAAAATTACCCCTATATGGGATACTTCGGGGCCAAAATTAGCTACAAGTCATTTGGTAACCACTATGGTGTAGTGGTCCGGTGCACTGCCACGTAGTTCAGCATCATCAGCACTAGTAAGGTTCGGTTCCACTTTGCGTCCAAAAGATTTTGCACGGACCAGTGGTCGATCGAGGAACACACAAAGAGAAAAAAAGTAAAACTTTTAGAAGAGCCTGAAGTTAAGCCTAAGCCTAAAAGTCGATATGCGGATGCTTTGACAAGATTGGGTCAAGATGGAGGGAGCAAGAGGAGCTCGCAATATTCTTTGCATAGTCCAGCAGCGTCCGATTATGGAACTGGAAAGCGGTATGGTAGATTCGAAAATCTTTTACTCTTCCATTGAATCAGGGAAAAATGTATTGACACGAAAAGCCAGACATTATAAAATTCAAATACGACGTTTGAGATGCTGATTTTGCATAGCAGGAGGTTTTTTGGCCATGTGGAATAAGACGGCGTTAAGTGGCGGTTCTAGGGGCATGTTCTAGAACTGATCCATGTTGAAGAGCGTTAAATAACAATCATTATTTCCAATAGCAAGCAAAAATCATAAAACAAAAAAGCAATCGAAAAAATAGCACGTTATAATTTAAATTCTACAGTTCCTACGAATCAGGCATTTCGTGTCGATACTCAAACACATTTGAATTTATAGTATCCCCCTTAAATCAAATTTGAATTCTAACGTCGTATTTTTTGAATTTTATGTTGTCTGGCTTTTCGTTTCAATACATTTTCCCTGATTCAATGAGAAGCTCAGAAGTATATTTTTGAGTATATGCATAGGAGATTGTCTGACTGACTTGAGATATATGCAAATTTTAGAAAAGAAGTCAGTTGGTACGATGGTGTTCGAGCTCGATCTCACTCTCCAACATCAAAAACTGTAAATTACAGGCCCCCGTTTTTCTTGCGAAGTCCAATTTTTAGGCAGAATCTGGCTACGGCAGTATGGACAGCATGATTAGTCCTCGACCTCGAGCTGCAAGTCCTACCTCTTACTCAACCACAGATCGTCGCCGAGTTAGTCAAAGTCCATCAGGGTATGGTTATGATAGCATGGATCGTACTGGTAGCGCTTATGGGGGTAGTATAGAACGTGGCGGAAGTGCCTATGGGGGTAGTGCCTATGGTGGTAGTGCTTATGGTGGTAGTGCCTATGGTGGAAGTATCGATCGATCCGAACGTCGTAGCCGAATGGATAGCCCATGGAAGCCATTTGGTTTGGATTATAGGGATAAGGTATAAAAAAAGTAGCAGAATGAATTTTATCAAATTTTAGAACATGCTTTATGGTAGCAAAGATAGCGTTAAAAGCACAGATAGTTGGCATAAATATATCCCAGATCGAAAATTTACACCTGCTTATTCAAGTTTTCAAAAACATCGGGTAATAAAAAAACTCTGTCACTCAGACATTTCGTTTCAATACACAGACTTTTGGCGGAAAATTCCATTTTTGCACCAATTTTTTAAGCTTTCATAAAATGAACATTGTAGCAATCTTTTATAACTCACCAAGACGAATAAAATGACACCAAAATGATCAAATTTGAAAAAGTTTTGGGTTATTGAAACGAAAACATGAATCAGAGTTTTCGTTTCAATAACCCAAAACTTTTTCAAATTTGATAATTTTGGTGTCATTTTATTTGTCTAGTTATAAAATATTGCGACAATGTTCAGTTTATGAAAGTTTAAAAAATCGATACAAAAATGGAATTTTCCGCCAAAAGTTTGTGTATTGAAACGAAATGCTTGAGTGCAGGCTCAAAGTTTTGGGGAAGGGCTCTGGTTCCGCCACTGCTTGTCACAGGCCATAATTATGCGAATTTTGAGCATTAACATAAAATGCTCAAAGTGATGGAGACAAATTTGTATCTGTGTGAGAAATTTTTCCTTTGTCACAATGAACAAACTATTATCGTGCTCAAAATTCGCATATTTCTGGCCGGTGACAAGAGATTGTCACTTTGTGTAACTTGTGTAAAACTAAACAAATTTAGGACGATTATACCAGAGCTCGGGAAAGTCGCTCTGGAAGTCGAGAGAATGAACCAGTGCGTTTTTATGGTTATGGAGACCGAGTAATAAAAGAATTTAAAAAAATGGAAAATATAAAAATTTTAGGTCGGTTCCGGAATTGAACTAACTCCTAAACGTTGGGCCGGTGGAGAAGTAAGTTAGAAAAAAATAGAAAAATTGTGGGGTGATGGGTGTATTGAAGGAAGTTGATTCCATGTAAAAGAGTATAAAATTCTGAGCATTTTTTGCTTTTGGACCACTACTTGAAAATCTAATGGTAACGAGATGTGAGCAAAACAAACAAGTTCAAACGAGTTTGAACATTGAAACGAAGGGATTGAATTTAAAAAATTTCAGTTTTTGCTTATAAAGTTTAAAAATTTAAAGGTTGAATTAAAATAGAAAAGCGGCACTTTTCATAGCTCAATAAGACGAAAAAAATGACACCAAAATTATCGAATTTGAAAATAGCTTTGGGTTATTGAAACGAAAACCCTGATTCATGATTTTCGTTTCAAAACACAAAATTATTCTCAAATTCGATAATTTTGGTGTCATTTTTTTCGTCTTATTGAGCTATGAAAAATGCCGCTTTTCTTTTGTCATTAAACCTTTAAATTTGTAAAATTAAGCAAAATCTGAAATTTTTAAAAATTCAATTCCTTCGTTTCAATGCTCAACCTCGTTTGAACTACCATTAGATTTTCAAGTAGTGGTCCAAAAGCAAAAAATGCTCAGAATTTTATGCTCTTTCACATGGAATCAACCTTTAGATCATCACCGATCCAAATTTCATCAAAAAATCTCTCAAACCACGTCGTCTTTTCTATTCCCCAATTGGCGATGGTGTTGTCGAAGCTGACGGCGTCGAAATGAAACGTGTAAAAGACATGAGTATTCGACGCTATGTCACCCATGAACGATACTTGGAAGGAGGCCATGGACCAAGAGATGGTTTAAGGATCACTGAAAAACGATGGGTTGATGGTATGCAAATTTTACAAGTTGAAAATAATTTCAAGCATCAGTCCAGTCAGAGTTTTTACGGCATCCTCTGAATTGTTTTCTCCATCGAGATAAATGCATTTGAAAATATGAATTCACGTACATGTTTTCGTTGTAATAATCAAACTTTTTTGAATTTTTTGCGGAAAAATCGTGAAAAAATAGCATCAATCGACAGAGAATTTTATGCTGAACAACTTTGCTAATTGAAGTTTTCGTAAAAAATTATTTTCTCCGATCATAAATGCAAATTAAGTTTAAATTCATGCAGGGTTTTCGTTTCAATATACAACAATTCAAGAAAATTTTTAAAAACAATTCAAAAAATTTTTGTATATTAAAACGAAAACCCTGTTTGAATTTAAACTTATTTTGCATTTTTGATCGGGGAAAATAATTTTTTACAAAATTAGCAAAGTTATTCAGCATAAAATTCTCTGTCGATTGATGCTATTTTTTCACGATTTTCCCGCAAAAAATTCAAAAAAGTTTGATTATTACAACGGAAACATGTACGTGAATTCATATTTTCAAATGCATTTATCTCGATGGGGAAAACGATTTAGAGGATACCGTAAAAATAAAAAATGCTTAATTTTTCATGATCTGTCCGAATATATCATGTTTTCATACGATACTGATTGAACTGGTCCTTTAAGTCATATTTAGGAGACGATCGACCTTCTTCGGATGGCGGACCCCGCTTTGAACACTATGAAGAACCACAAAAAATTGCTGAAGTCGAAGCACCAGCAAAATATGATGCCGGTCCTGCTCAGGCGCCACGTCCTCGATCTCCACTCCGAGGATGGACACTAACTTATATTGCTAATCCAAGAGAGTTGGTCAATCAATATGGTACTGAGACAAATACGACTATTTTCGACCTCAAAGATCACACTCCCAAGAAGTATGTCGTCACCAAAGAATGGGTTAGTCGTAAAGAAGCAGGTCCAGAATTTGAAGCTGAAGAATAAGGAAAATATTCATAAAAAAATTTGTATACATTTTTTCCAAATTTTATTACCAAAAATTTTTGAATATATTTTTTTGAATAAAAATTAATTAACATACCGTATTAGATACCGAGAATAATCGCTTTATATATATAATATAACGCTTCCTTGACCCTGATTCAGGGAATGGAGTTGGTGTATTGACGCGAAAATCGAAAAATTTTCTAAAGAATTTTTCGATTTTCGCGTCAATACACCAACTCCATTCCCTGAATCAGGGTCAAGGAAACATTTTCATGCATCGGGAATGTGCGCAATCGAGCTCCCACATAAAATTACTCCTATATGGAATTTTTTCCTTTGGGGGTAAAAAATCCGAATTTTCGAAAAGTTCTCCAAATCGGCTGATTTTTTGTACTCGGGGGTTTTTCGACATGGAGAACTCGAATGTAAAAGAATTTTTTGATTTTGACCGCAAATCGGCTACTTAGCTAAGTGGTTTTGCTCTCACATCTCGTGCAGAATGCTCAGGTTCGATTTTCACCTGGAGCCATTTGATTTTGTGCTAAGGAAATTTTACCCGGTTTCAAACTTTTCGCCACATTTTCATCATTTGAAATACATGTGGCAAATGTTGAAATCGAAATTTGGGGGTCGAATTTTCGAAATCGGAATTTCATAGGAAATTCCATTTTTGAAGGGCCAGCCCGAGCGGAAAAAAGTTGTACTTTTTGATGATATTCGGAAAGTTCATGAAAAATGGAGCATTTTTTGTTTTTACGGCGCCCTCTGAATCGTTTTCGTTTTTGAGATAATCGTGCTTGAAGTTGGCTATTTTTGAAAAATCTGTGTATTACAACGAAAACATGAACGCAGTGAAAATTCGTCCCTGAATCAATAAAAGTTGTGTGTATTGACGGCCTAGAAAGATCCTTTTAAAAAAATTTTTATCGTTTTTTTCGAGAATACATTCAGAGAAGGCGTATTGTGTATTGAAACGAAAAGTCGCAACAATCCCTTAAAAAGGTAATAAAATACATGTATTCCTCTTTAAAAAGGTAATAAAATACAGGTTTTATGCCCTAATTCATACAATGTTCAATAATCATCATCATTTTCAATCTTTACAACCGTCGTCGTAAACAGCGATGATCGTTCTCCGGGTGGCTTCTAAACAAAAATACATTAGCCACAACGAATGGGACATAACTGTCTTTTTTTCTTCCTAAGAGCATTATCACTGGGGAATGAAAACTAAAAGCTCCAAAACAAGTTTCGTTAGATAGCCATCACCGTTTTGTTGGTTATTTTCTGCGAACAACAAAAAGCTAGGCCTCGTATTCCCGTTTTTTCGATCTGTAAAAAACATGAACAACTTTTTTCATGGTTTAATAACCCTTTTCATGGTGAGAAATCAAAGTGTCGACTAAATTATGCTTCATGGCTACACAGTAAAAAAAAGCTGGGCGCACATGGCCTAATGGCTAGAACGCTAGCCATTCATAGTAGTTGAATCAGGTTCGACTCGACCAGGGCCTAAATTTTGGAGCTACTACATAATAGAGGGCCACCCACGTGAAAAATTTTTCTGGAAATGATCCCTCTAGGGGTAAAAACATGCGGGGAATCCGAATTTGACATTTTCAAAGCGAAAAAACGCTTCCCTGATTCAGGGAGGGCCTGTGTATTGAAGAGAAAAGTCGAAAAATCGCATTTTTGCATAAAAACGACGGATCATCTTGAGAATCAGCGAAAAACACTTCCCTGATTCAGGGAAGGTGTATTATGTATTGAAGCGAAAAGTCGCAATAATGCGATTTATATTTATCCACTGCGCTACGTGGATACCCACCATGAAAAGGGTTATATCTTTTGAAGTTTTTTCTTTATCCACTCAAATAAATCTTCTCCACCCCACGTTTATCTAACAAACAATATCTTCCTTTATCGCGCAGATCTATTTTCCGATCGGCCGGTCGGTCGATCCCTAAAAGTTCACTGACATCACTGCCGTGTTTCCTCCGTCAAGAAATTTTTTGTTTTGTTTCTAAATTTTCTTCTTCCCAGCTGCATTTTGACTTCCATCCATCTGTCCTTCTTTCCTTCCAGCGTACTTTGGACCACCGTTTTCACAACAATCATTTACTACCATGTGAGAATTTGCGAAAATCTGCGCGTTTCGCGCCCCGCGTGTTGCTCACTTTTTTCTTCCCGAGTTTTCTGCAGGCTATGAGAGTCTTAGCGAGAGAATCGAGAAGATCAGCGCTAATAAAGAGAGTCGAAAGAACCCAGTGAAGGTAAGACCAGGGCAAATTCGCATCTTCAGCCCGAGACGAAAGACCAAACCGAAACACCGCACAAACGTGTCCGTCGAATGGCCTGCCGATCGTTTGGTTGGTTAGTCGGTCGGTTTGGTTATGTTGTTGTCTTCTTCAGCCGTTCGTTCGCTCCTCGTGGCGGCGTGCTCCTGCAGGGTGGAGGATGAAATGATGAAAAGACTGTATGGGACGAAAAGACTCTATAGTCTGTTCACTGCTTATTTTGCTATTTTTCGTCTTTAGTCAATCGATCTTTTTTTCACTTGTTTATTTCTCATTTCTTACCAGTTTTTATCACTTCTTCTAGTTTTTACTGGAAGGATGGAAAAATTTTTTCTTACGAACATGTGATTTGTTGGACACTTCTTATATTAGATGGTTGTCTAGACTCTGGAGCAGACATTCAAAAGTTTCTTTTTTTGATGATTGTTTAAAAGACCAGTCCACTCGGAAAAAATACTATGAAAAAATTAAGTTCATGAAAAATGGAGCATTTTTTGTTTTTACGGCATGTTCTGAATCGTTATAGTTGTTGAGATAATTGAGTTTGAAACTGTTCATGTTTTCGTTGTAATACACAAAATTTTTGAATAGAGTACTGTTCTTTAATCTAAAGGTGTAGAGGTAACCTCTGAATCGTTATCGTCGCCGAGAAAATCGCGTTTGAAGTTGGCGATTTTGGAAATCTGTGTATTACAACAAAAACATAAACGCCGTGAAAATTCGTCTCTGAATCAATAAAAGTTGTGTGTATTGACGCGAAAATTTTTTTTTAAATTTCATTTTTCATCGACTTACGAAAGGCAATTTGTAAAAGTACGACTGCGCCGAACACGCCGAACGGGTCCCAATTAGGCTTAGGCCTATGCCTAAGTCTAAGCCTAAGCCTAGGCTTAGGCCTAATTGGGACCCGTTTGGCGTGTTCGACGCAGTCGTACTTTTACAAATTGCCCTTACGAAAACTGGAAGAAAAAAATTTTGAATTTTCGCGTCAATATACAACTTTTATTGATTCAGGGACGAATTTTCGGCATAGACAAGAACGGGATGGAACAACGTGTTTATAATTCTCTTCATCGTCCCGTTATTGTGTATGCCGGATCTTCACTGCGTTCATGTTTTCGTTGTAATATACAGAATTTTTCTCGGCAACGATAACGATTCAGTGGTTACCGTAAAAACAAAAAATTTTTTCATGAACTTTCCGAATATATAACTTTTTCATAGTGTTTTTTTCCGAGTGGACTAGTCCTTTAAGTTGTTTTTTTTTATCGAAATAAAAAGTGTACAAGAACTTTGGGACCACCCTGTACTACACAATCGTTCGGCCATGCGTGAAAATAACGAAAAACGTGTTATTTAATTCAATTAATCGACTTGTGTGTACTATTCAATCTCCTTCAAGTTATTTTTTCAACAGGACCTTATCACTTTTTCCTTTTATTTCATTCCTTTTTAAACTTCTTTCGCTCCTTTTGCTACGCATCCAATAAAAATATTAATAAACAAGATTTTCTACACACGCTATTAAGAATCAGTCCACTTTTATGTTTTTGATGCTATGTGATAGAGCATTTTTTGCTTTTACGGCACTACTTGAAAATCTAACCATAAAAAGTTATGAGCGAAACAAAATTTCGAAAAAAAATTTTCAAACGAGTTTGAATATTGAAACGAAGAGCTTGTGATCCCAGATTGTTTATTGAAACGATTTAATAAAACATTATAAAATTCAAAATCCTTGAACATTTGCGAAAAAATAAATACAGCATTTTTTATATCCCGCCGAGACGAATCAAATGACACAAAAATTATTGAATTTGAACAATGTTTTGGATTATTGAAACGAAAACCCTGATTTAAGGTTTTCGTTTCAATAATCCAAAACATTGTTCAAATTCAATAATTTTGGTGTCATTTGATTCGTCTCGGCTGGATATAAAAAATGCTGTATTTATTTTTTCGCAAATGTTCAAGGATTTGGAATTTTATAATGTTTTATTAAATCGTTTTAATAAACAATCTGATTGAAATTTTCGGGTCCAAAATTCATGTCAAAAGTCTCAGACTTTATGATCAACTCAATACAAAAGTTGCTCGTCGTGATCTCAAAAACAAAATTGAAAAAAAATTTGTCGAAAACGGTTTTCTTGAGTCCCTCGGATGGCAAAGAGAAATGTCGCAATACTTTCTGAACAACCTAATACATAACATTGATTTTTTTTACTTGTTGACTTTTTAACGAACTTTTTTTAAAGATTATTTTAAGAGAACAAATTTTGTTCGTCAACACTAAGCTCGGATTACGCGTACAAATCTCCGCTTATCTTGCTATACTAACAAATCCTATAAATCTGAAATGTTAAATTTCCTTGAAAGGATATGTCATCAGTAGGGATATGTAAGTGTAAGGAATGTGTAAGTTATAAAAAGTGACAATTCCCCAACGTTATCAAAAATGCACTTATCAACTTTTTGCTGAGAAGGCTGACCCCCAACGTTATCAAAATTCACTAATATTATCAACTTTTTGTGTAGAGTGCTGCCCTCCCCCCCCAACATGCTAACGTAATATCTGGATAGCCCTTTATTCAATGAATCCACTTCCGCTTGAGTTTATTTAGGATCTTTAGGACTAACCTATGTGCTTTTTTCGAGTGTTCTCGGCTCTTCGCATTGTTCAGTTCCACCCTCACCCAAAAGGCCTCGCTGAGTAGAGTAGGAAAACGTGCTTCTCTTTTCTCTTTAGCTCACACTCAATTTTCCAGCGAGTTTTTACCTTAGCAACAATCAAAAAATTTGTTTCATAAGTGTTGAATAGCGGAAAATTTTCTATGCACTTTTAGAACACTTTTTTCTCGTGCTTTAAAAATATGATTTTTTACTTCTCTACGCAAAAATGATATATTCGGAAAATTCATGAAAAATGGAGCATTATGGTATGTTCTGAATCGTTGTAGTTGTTGAGATAATTGCGCTTGAAATTTGAATTTGTGTTCATGTTTTTGCTGTAATACACAAACTTTTTTGTGGAAAAATCAATTTTTTAAATTTTCATAACATGAACATTATAACTCTATGAGACGAATAAAATTATACAATTTGAAAATTGTTGAGTTAGTGAAACGAAAACATGAATCAGGGTTTTCGTTTTAATAACCCAAAACAATGTTCAAATTTGATCATTTTGGTGTGATTTTGTTCGTCTCATTTAGCTATAAAAAACTGCTACAATGTTTATTTTATGAAAATTTAAAAAATCGATGCAAAAATCGATTTTAAAAAATTCAAAAAAGTTTGTGTATTACAACGAAAACATGAACACTTTTAAACGCGATTATCTCAAAAGCTACAACGATTCAGATCTCGTTAGATTTTCCCACCCTCGGCTCCAGTAAGTTCTGCTTCCAACCGACAGTAAACCATCCAACCGGTTTCTTCCCTGACGAGGTTTTCCGTCAACAAGATTGCTATTAGCCTATGCTTATGTCTATCTTTCTTCTGTCTTGTCTTTTGAGACGAGTTGATCTGCTTAAGTCGCTACTTAGGCGAGTCTCTGCGCTCTTTTCTATTCTAACAACTGACGCTTTCGATTGAGATCGAGCCATCGAGTCGCATTTCGCGTTTCAAAATTTTTGGTTATAAACTTTTTTTGTCTCTGACGATCACGAGGTGAAATTGCGTTAATATTTTTTTTTTGTTGTAATACACAAACTTTTGGAATTTTTTGCGGAAAAATCGATTTTTTAAAAATTTTCATAACATGACCATTGTACAGTTTTTTCCGAGTGGGACTGGTCCTTTAAACTTGTACATCCCTTTGTAGTTGTTGGGATAATTGCGTTTGAAATTTGAATTTGCGTTCATGTTTTCGTTGTAATAGACAAACTTTTTAAAATTTTTTGCAGAAAAATCTATTTTCGCATCTAATTTTGAGTATAATCATCCAAATTTTTATTACGTTTTCATGTCAATTTTTATCGATCCCTCGTTGTTTGCATCTGTAGATGCTGACTTGCTTTTTTTCTTATCTCTATTCATGGATGTCTCGAGTTTTCATGATCTTGTTATTTTATACTTTGAGCCAAATGATGATTCAGCTATAATTTTGAGCAAGCTTCAAAAAATATTTATTTTTGAGAAGAAAATTTCAAAACTATATAATTTTTATAGGCAGTTCTAATTTTGCCTATTGATGCTCAATGGTACAAAAAATGATAACAACCTTGCCACCGGCCTTAAATATGCGAATTTTGGTTATGGTATAATTTGTTCGTGGTGACGAAGATACAACAAATTTGCCATCACGACAAATTATAACGTTTTTCATGAGATAATTGCATTTGAAATTTGAATTTGCGTTCATGTTTTCGTTGTAATACAAAAATTTTCTTTACGAAAAATGTCGGCTACTTGACGACGTGGATAAGGAAGATGCCCGTCCGATCTGGCAAGTTAAGCAACGTTAGGCCCGCAGGTTCGATCCTACTAGGGCAAAAATTTCGATATACAAAAACTTTTCTTACAAAGAATGGAGCAAAAATTTTTTGCTTCAAGAAAAGTTTTTTGTAGATCAAAATTTTTGTCCTGATGGATGGAACCTGCGAGTCCAACGTTGCTTAACTTGCCAGATCGGACGGGCGGCTTCCTTATCCACTTCGACGAGTAGCCGACATTTTTTGTAAAGCTACAAAAAATGTCGGCTACTCGGCGACATTTTTTGTAGCTTTGAAAAACGTTATATACCGCGACCAAAATTTGCATATTTGAGTCCGATGATTAGGCTGATCACTCTTATAACTATGAAAATTATAATTTTGCATATTAAAAATTTTTTGCCTCGAGCCGGAGATCTAACCAGCAACCTTCAGATCTTCAGTCTAACGCTATACCGACTAAGCTATCGAGGCTGGTGGTCATTTTGTTCTTGTTTTCATAAAAAATTTTCGCTGATCAATGATTTATGAGTGCTCTAAAAATTTGAAAATTTTTTTAAATTGCCTCGAGCCGGAAATTGAACCAGCAACCTTTAGATCTTCAGTCTAACGCTATCCCGACTAAGCTATCGAGGCTGGTGAATCGAACCAGAAACCTTTAGCTTTTCAGTCTAATGCTCTCCTGATTGAGCTATCGAGACTGGTGGTCATTTTGTTCTTGTTTTCATAAACATTTTTCATTGATCAGTGATTTATGAGTGCTCTAATGTTTCTTTGTTGAGTGCTCTAAAAATTTGTTTGTCGAACTCGTGACAATTTTATACCTATTTGAATTTTTCATATAAAAATTTAGTTTAGCTAGAAGATGGCGCTAACCCTACCCTTTCATATTTTCCAAGGCGTTTTCCGTTTATGCAATCTACCCAGAGAAGCTTCTTCATCCAAAACTTCATCAGAACGCCTAGCCGAAATTGTTATTTCGAATGCATCATTAATTGACGTGATTCGGTGGCGCCGTGTGTCGAAAGCCTTCAAAAAAGCTGCGGATCGACGCCTGGGCGAAATTTCTAGAATAGATGTTCGGGTGTATAACGGGATTAGCAAAATGTTTGGGCATAAATGTGAAAAAGGTAAAAAAATTTATAACACTCCATGTTCCCGAATCTTGAAAATGCTTCCCTGACTCTGATTCAGGGAAATAGATGTATGTATTGAAGCGAAAATCGAACGTGTACTAATTTCTTTGAATCAGAGAAGCGTTTTCAAGCCTCGGGAATACGCGCAATCGATTCCTCGCATAAAATTAGCCCCAATAGGGTCATTTTTGAAAAAAATTTAGGGTCGAAAAAACGTGAAAAAATGGCCCACATTCCGATTTTTTTATACACCTTGTACTTCATGAAAAATGTGCATCTCCCAAATTTTTACACATGATCTTAGGCTTTAGTGATAGATTTGTTGTTAAGCTTTCCGATTTTTTTTCTGAAATCCTGACAGATGCTTCTTGATTGAAAGCTAAATCGACAGCTGACTTGAGGCCAAAGTAAAAATGAAACCTGTTTATAAGTTTTGCCTCGAGGTCTGAGATAAATTTAGAAAAGTGGAGGAAAAATGATTTTTGTTTTAAAAAATTCGTTTCGTAAAAAAATTTTTTGCATCTGCGCCATCGATTCCCCTAGACCTCAGACACGGTTGGTATTTTTTTTTGCGCAAAAAAACTTTTTTTTTCGCGCAAAAAATATTTTTTTTTGCGCAAATATTTTTTTCTGCGCAAAAAATATTTTTTTTTGCGCAAATATTTTTTTTCGCGCAAAAAATATTTTTTTTTGCGCAAAAGAATTTTTTTTGCGCACAAGGCCTATGCTTAAGCGTAAGACTAAGCCTAAGGCCTAAGCCTAAGGCCTAAGCCTAAGGCCTAAGCCTAAGACCTAAGCCTAAGCTTAAGCCTAAGTCCTAAGCCTAAGGCCTAAGCCTAGGCCTAAGTCCTAGGCCTAAGCCTAAGGCCTAAGCCTAAGCTTAAGCCTAAGCCTAGGCCTAAGTCCTAGGCCTAAGCCTAAGCCTAGGCCTAAGTCCTAGGCCTAAGCCTAGGCCTAAGCCTAGGCCTAAGCCTAAACCTAAGCCTAAGTCCTAGGCCTAAGCCTAAGCCTAAGCCTAGGCCTAAGCTTAAGCCTATGCCTAAGCTTAAGCTTAGGGTTAAACCTAGGCCTTGTGCGCAAAAAAAATATTTGCGCAAAAAAAAATATTTTTTGCGCAGAAAAAAATATTTGCGCAAAAAAAAATAATTTTTGCGCGAAAAAAAATATTTGCGCAAAAAAAAATATTTTTTGCGCAAAAAAAAATGTTTTTTGCGCAAAAAAAAATATCTTCCCTCAGACACGGTTTTCCGTCGCAAAAATTAAATTTTAGCTAATTTTCGCTTCAATACATCCTTCCCTGAATCAGGGAAGCATTTTCACGCTTCGAAAATACACGCAACTGATTTCTAGCATAGAAAACCCCCTAGAACAAGTTTCTGGCAGATTTTATTTTTGAGGGTGTTCCCACTTTTATGCACGTTTTGGGCCGCTGTGAAAAGCACATTTCAAAAAAAAAAATTAAATTTTCCATTTTTAGACGCATTTGAATGGCATCCACACGCTTCTGTCTTACTAATGGAAATGGGTGTTGGCCAACTAGGTCTAGCCATCGACACAAAAATGAGAACCGACGATGTGCGAGCACTTATACAAATTCTCACCGTCTTCCGGGCTAACGTCGCACAACTTTTTATAGATTGTCCTATTATAGAGTTATTAGTTTCACAGGTACCATTTTTCACAATTTTTGTAATTTTTAACTTTTTTTAGATTAATAGAGAACAAGTGAATTTGTTAATGGAAATGTTGAGAAGCTCTAGGATATTACCTCCGGATGAGTTCCC